>JAKUCV010003428.1:0-18012 GCA_028386065.3 Turnera subulata | reverse complement strand
AACCTACCAAAATTGACGTGGACAAGGACACCCAAATTGATGTGCGATGTCAGGTAATCATTCTTCTCCTTGCCACGGGATAAGCTTGCTATTCTTCTCCCATCTCTCATTTCATGCAATAGTCTGTGTATTGACTTTATATTCTTTGATAGGAAGTATGTCGATTTGAAAGAGTTTTATATTGACATCCAAATTTAGTTAAGTTATTGAAAAATAGTTTAAATGTTGTATAGTTCTGGGTTTGCATTGATGTTTAAAAAATTTCATTTACATAGAAAATTTACATTATATTCAGAATGTTTCTCCTGGAAGGTTCAGCAATCAAGTGCAGACATGTCTGTATTTTTATCTTCTTTCCTCTGCTCCTTGCGCCATTTTGATGTTGAATATGTTCATTATGCTGCATTATACTTGTAAAATGGTGTGTCCTCCACTGTGGCTGTGAGTTTTCCAGCCAGAGCATGAAAATGTTCTACATACTCATGTTTATATCAGTCTTGACTTTGTACTTTATCACCAGATTCATCAGTTGTCCTTCAGTCCTCACACAGACTCGAAAGGGATTATGGATCTTGTCAAGTTTCTCTCTCCTAAGCATATGATACTTGTACATGGTGAGAAGCCTAAGATGGTTTCCCTTAAAGAGAAGATACAATCTGAATTGGGAATTCCGTGTTATGTCCCTGCAAATTGTGATACCGTATGCGTTCCTTCTACTCCCTTTGTCAAAGCACATGCTTCAGACACATTCATCCGCAGTTGTTCTAGTCCCAATTTCAGGTTTTCAAAAAGTTCTGAAGATAATCCTAGCTTAGTTTCAGCAAGTAGAAAGGCTGCAGCTCAGCTACAAGTCTGTGATGAGCGAGTCACTGAAGGGATATTAATTATGGAAAAAAACATGAAGGCAGAGATCGTCCACCAAGATGAGCTGTTGGATGTACTGGGGGAGACAAAGCATGAAGTTTCGTTTGCTTATTGCTGCCCTGCGTATGCCAACGACTCAAAAGAGAGTGGAAACAGAAATCTTATTTTGGCACATGATGCGGCTGGTCTTTCAGAGCAATGCGGATGGATTCAGCTATTATTTAGAGAGCTTTTAAATTGTTTTTCTGGGAGGAACATCCAAAATCAAGGGGAGCATCTTTATGTGGAGTCATTTCATGTTTCAGTATGTTCGAACAAAAGCTGTCCTTACAGAACGATTGAAGGGCCTCAGAGTAAATCACCAGCAGTATATTTTTGCTGCACTTGGTCTGCTGCAGATGAAAAACTTGCACGGGAGATCATTTCATGCATGAAGAACTTTAAGTTCAGTGCCGATTTACAAAAACACTGCTAAGCTCTCAACTTTTTTATATTTTTTTCTTTGGAACCATTCAAATGGTCTTTTTTTTTGTCTCATTTTAATATTCCTGTTTTGGCCGGTAATTTGTCTGATGTTTCTAATGCAACAAGATATGAACACTTTTTGTACCTCGAATCTTGCTATCTTTCTTGTTTTGATTTAAGGCGCAGTCCCCATTAATGGTCTTGCTCACCTCCAGTTTTATTGAGTCAACGGTTAATAAGATGCCACGTCATACAATATTGATCTAAGGGTTTAAATAGCATACTTGACCATATTTGACAATAACAAGAATGAAAGGAAGTGACTAATGCCGCAAACAATTGCAGACTCTTCTAATATAGGGAGGGAAACAATACCTTCCCCTTCTTGTTTTCTTTCATCCAGTTAAGAATTCAGTATTGAACAATAATGTCTAACCAATTAGTATTGGTTGGAGTGGTGGCATCTTCCTTAAACTCGAGGTCCTGGTTTTGAGTCCTGGTGGGAGCGGGTGTATGGAAATTGTGTCTTTTTTATTAGGATTAATATTTGGAGCTAAGCAGAAACTAAAGTGGTTTGTATGATTTTTATTTTTTTAGTTTTTAAAAAACACTAAGTTACCAACATTACTTGTAGTACGTAGGGCATCTATCTTGAGTTTTAATCAACATATCATGATTTTGACCCCATCTAATTTACATTCTTATGTATATATATAAAAAAAAAACGTTGAGTTTAACCCATTCAAACTCGGTAAATATAACGTGTTAATCGAGATTAATTATTCAAAATGCGTTGCTATCAGAATTTACCACAACAACGGTCTTGTGCACATTTTGGCACTATTTTGAGGCACAAAAGTAAAACTGCATCATCCAAAATACTTTTTTATCTATCCCAACATTGGATTCTATTGATTGGATTGGGAAAGTAATTACTATTAATTCTGCTGTTCTTTTCGGAACTCAATTACAATGAGGATTAGCTTAGTTTATTGGAATTCAATTAGCACTTTCATTAGGTTGAGAATTCGAATCCCACCGACCGTCCATCTTGTTGGATAAACTATAAATACCATAGCAAGTGCTCACTGAGTTCGGTAGTTTGCTCTAGCCACCGAAGGAGCCTCGTCAGCCTAAACTTTTACCGTCTAAAAACGCTGAACGGCCTTATATGTTTGTTGCCCAAGTTTTATTTATAAATCAATATGAAAATCACAATAAATATTGCCTAAGCTAATTCACTGTTGGATTTTAATCCAATGTTAAATCAAAATAATAATTAGTATATGGACTTTTATATAATAGTCCAAGTATGACCTAAATACTTATTTGGACTTTGGTCCAATTGGTTATTTAAGTAGTCCATTAGGGTTTCTTAAAACCTAATAGACTAGTGCCTATAAATAGATATCTTATGATATTGATATATAGATATAACACCCAACGCAGAGAATTGTTCTCTAGCCTCCTTCTTCTCCTAGAGCCAAAATCTCTAACTAGATCTCTAGGGTTTTGGCAATTGTAGTTCTCTTGTGAAGAGTCCTTAGCTTCCGCCTTGTGTGGATACTTGTGGAGGTGATACTCAAGAGAAGATCACTGTGGTTTGCGGCAACCAAGTGAGCGAGTGATAAGAAGAGTTCTTTCTGATTTGCTGCGATCTTCACTATTCGGGTAAGTACTGAATACCCTGTGTAACATATTTTCAATTGATGTTATGGAATCAATATGTATATATTCCGCTGCGCAATTAGATTGTTTACTCCCTTTGATTCTATCAGTGGTAGCGGAGCCTTGTTACCAATTAATTGAACATGAATTATATGTTTAATGTTCTTTCGGCAATATTATTAAAGAAATCTTTTTCATTATATGTGATATAATGAATCAAATTCTTTACGACATGATTATTTAATAAACGATTTAAAAGAAAAACAAATCAGTTTTGTTTTCGAATCGTGCTCAAAATCGTTTGGCAAACATTGACAACAAATCGATTATTTTATTATTACTCTTGCAATTTGTTTATCTCGGTAACACTGGTACTCCATGTTATATATATATAGAGACAAAATAATTTTTATTTGTTTAAATGTCGATTTAAACAAAGGAGGAGGGCATGTTGATTTCTTTCTTCCGGTTTGTATTGGTTTTAAGAGGATTTGGATTATTGCAAGTGTTGTAATATCACCAATCTAAATTTCATCAAATCAATTCTGCAAAATAGTATAAGTATGTCGTTTTCCAGTTTTCTTTTAAGAAAAAAAAAAGAGATTTTATTTACAAAAGAAAAACAAGAACGACATCTAATATACATTTAAATTGTTTATTATTTTTATTTTATATAAATGAAGCATGTTTTCACATATAGTATGGTAAGTTGATTTCTACAAAAAAAAGTATGGTAAGTTGTTAATATGATTAATTAACTTTATACTATATGAATAAATATTGATGAGATCAATATGGATTGCAATACAAACTAGGTCACTCTATGTTAAGAAGATTAACATACGTAATTATGATAAGAGTTATCATAATTTCATTAAAAAACATAATAATCATGTAAATATATATGTTTATTTTTTTATTTTTTTTCAAGAGTTGAAAAATATTAATATTGTCGAATTGATATTAGACATATAAATTATTTTTCCATTATATGAATGCATCTAGGGGTGTATGTTTGGCATGGTGAACTAGATATAGACTTAGTATACAATGTGATTGTACAAATGCATAATTTTATTATTTTTGGTAAATAGGACCTGCGTGTCCTACCTCTCTATAAAATTCTCTCTCATTGTAAATCACCTCAAATATAACTTGAGGCTTCTTCTCTTAAATATTATGTAATTAGATTACATAGGAAAGATTAGAGAAGACAAACAATGGAGGCCATGGAGATGATGCCAAGACAAATCCAAAGATGGTGATCAAGTAGATAGGATTCATTTGATTTTCTTTGGGTTGTAAAATCATGCATATAGGACAAGTCCATATCTAGGTCACATTATTTTATTGAATATGTACGATGATGCATGTCCAAAGTATGTCAACCATGTATGATGAGACTTTAAAAATGAGAAATCTCTTAATGAAGATATTAAGACGAATAAGCCTTCCGTTAGTATGGGGATAACCAGAGTTCGCTTTAGTTTTGGGTTGTTGGGTAAACCCAAGCCTAATACTACATTGGACATGTTAAAACTATATTAATGAGTTTGTCTTAACTAGTTTTTTGTAGCTTGTTGGGTAAACCCAAGGCTAATTAACTAGAGGCAAGATTGGGGTATACATATGAGATGTGTATGTTATCAAGAGTTGATAACCCAATGAATTCAATAGTTACATAAGATGTAATTGGTATGAGAGACCTACCATTAAACTAAAATTGGCTTGTTTGGTAAACCCAAGGTTTAATTTTAGTTAATATGGATATTGACCCACTAGGAAAACTATGCGCTTGTTTTCTCGGATTAATAGTAAGGGCTATTAGTTCGCAATAAAATAGTGGGAGTAAAATGCAATAATTTAAGACCTTATTATTTGCGTTCTTTTTGCATGATCATACTCTAATTATCTTTTTATGCTTCACATTTAGGTCATTGAAAATGTCTAACGCTGAATTGAACCTGCGTAGCATACTTGATGCTAACAAGTTGATTGGGCCAAACTTCACTGACTGGTTTAGGAATCTTAAAATTGTTTTGAGATCCGAGAAAATTGCCTATGTGTTGGATGATCCAGTACCCCCTATGCCTGAAGATGATGTTCCCGCAGTGGAACAAATGGCTTATTTGAAGCATTCTGAAGATAGTGAGAAGGCAACATGCATTATGCTTGCCTCTATGTCTTCAGAGCTCCAAAAGCAACATGAGGAAATGGATGCTTATACGATAATCATCCATCTTAAAGAGTTGTTTCAGAAACAAACTCGTACTGAATGCTATGATATTTCGAAACTATTGTTTCGTTCTAAGATGGCTGAAGGTTCTTCTGTTGGGCCACATGCACTTATGATGCATGGTTATATTCAAAGGCTTGCCACTTTGGGTTTTGTGATGGACAAAGAGTTAAGTGTAGACTTAATTCTACAATCTCTACCTGATTCTTTTGCACAATTTGTGCTTAATTATCAAATGAATAGGATTACCACCACAATTCCTGAATTGATTAAAATGCTTAACACTGCTGAAGCGACCCTTAAGAAGGATCAAATTACGGTGATGGTTATTGAGTCTTCCAAAGATAACAAAGGAAAGACTAAGAAGAATAAAACCATCAAGGCAAAAGGGGGTATCAAGAAGAAAGGCAAGATTGTTGCCAAAGAGACTAAGCCCAAAGGGACTTGCTTCTATTGTGGAAAGGATGGACATTGGAAGAGAAACTGCAAAGTCTACTTAAACTCTCTCAAATCCAAGAAGTCGAAAGGAGTTTCTACTTCAGGTATCAATATGATTGAAATAAATACTAATTGTACTGCTTTTAACCATTATTGGGTATTAGATACTGGATGTGGTTCTCATTTATGTTCTGATTTACAGAATCTAAAGAGCAGTAGGAAGCTAAATAAAGGAGAAGTGGACTTACGAGTTGCAAATGGAGCAAGAATTGTTGCCTTAGCTGTAGGGACATATTCAATATATTTGCCTTCTGGATTAGTATTAGAACTTAATAATTGTTATTATATTCCTTCTTTATCAAAGAATATTATTTCAATTTCTTGTCTTGTTGAACAAGATTTCAAAGTTTCTATTAGTAAAGACAATGGTTGTTCTTTATTCAAGAATAATATATTTTATTGTTCTGGCACAAATGTGAATGGAATTTATATTCTTGATTATGATAAAGAAAGTTTCAACATTGATAATAAGAGAGCAAAGAAAGAAAGTTTGAAATCTTCTTATTTATGGCATTGTCGTCTTGGCCATATTGGTGAGAATCGCATGATTAAGTTGCACAAGTCTGGTAACTTAGGATCATTTGATTATGAATCATATGATACATGCGAATCATGCTTATCTGGAAAAATGACAAAATTACCTTTTAGTGATAAAGGTGCCAGAGCATGTGATGTATTGGAACTAATACATTCAGATATATGTGGACCGATGTCAACACATGCTAGAGGAGGACATCTCTATTTCATTACCTTTATCGATGATTATTCTCGGTATGGTTATGTGTACTTGATGAAGTATAAGTCTGAGGCCTTTGAAAAGTTCAAAGTATGAAGTGGAGAAGCAACTTGGCAAAAGTATTAAAATACTTCGATCCAATCGAGGAGGTGAATATTTAAGTCAAGAATTTCAAATTTATCTTAGAGATAATGGCATAATATCTCAGTGGACACCTCCTTTTACACCACAACATAATGGTGTGTCAGAAAGGAGGAATAGAACCTTGTTGGACATGGTTCGATCCATGATGAGCTTTGCAGATTTACCTAAGTCATTTTGGGGTTTTGCACTGGAAACTGCTATTTACACTTTGAATAGAGTTCCATCTAAATCGGTGGATAAGACTCCATATGAGATGTGGACAAATAAGAAACCAATACTTTCTCACATACGAGTATGGGGATGCTATGCATATGTGAAGAAAGTGGTATTGGATAAGTTAGAACCTAAGTCCGATAAGTGTCTATTTGTGGGATATCCTAAAGAAAATATAGAATATTATTTTTACAATCCTTTGGAACAAAAAGTGTTTGTTTCAAAGCATGCTATCTTTTTAGAGAAAGAGTTTCTTCTAAAAGAAGATATTGGGAGTAGAATAGAACTTGAAGAAATTCAAGATTCAAAAATAGGAGAAGATCAACCGATTAATCCCGTTAACATTACTCATGATGATGTAGTAATTACTGAGCCTGATGTTACACATGCTCCTAGGCGTTCTACAAGAGTACGTTCTGCACCTGAGAAACTTAATCTTTTAATAGATGAGAACAAGAATATTGCTCTTGTAGAAGATAATGAGCCGACTAGCTATGAGGAAGTTCTGAAAATTTCAAAATCTGACTTGTGGTTGAAGGCCATGAAATCTGAAATGGATTCCATGTATGAAAAAAAAGTTCGGACTTTGGAAGATCCACCTGAAGGTGTAAAACCCATTGGGTGTAAATGGGTCTTCAAGAAAAAGACAGACATGGATGGTAATGTGATTACTTATAAAGCACGACTAGTGGCGAAAGGTTATCGTTAAAAGCAAGAAATTGATTATGATGAAACTTTCTTGCCTGTAGCCATGCTCAAATCCATTAGGATTTTGCTTGCTATTGGCGCTCATTATGACTATGAGATTTGGCAGTTGGATGTAAAGACTGATTTTCTTAATAGAAACTTGACCGAGGAGGTGTATATGACACAATCTGAAGGTTTTACATCCAACGATAGCAACAAAGTATGTAAGCTTCAAAGATCCATCTATGGGTTGAAGCAAGCCTCTAGGACTTGGAACATCCGACTTGACGAGACAATCAAACAGTTTGGTTTCTCACAAAATCCGGATGAACCTTGTGTTTATCAAAAGGTCAGTGGGAATGCAATCGTTTTCCTTGTACTATATGTAGATGACATATTACTCATAGGCAACGATGTCTCAATTCTTCAATCAGTCAAGATTTGGCTTTCGAAGCAATTCTCCATGAAAGACCTTGGAGAAGCAACTTATATATTGGGGATTAGGATCTATAGAGATAGATCGAAGAAGTTGCTTGGCCTTCGCAGTCTACATACATAGACAAGATGCTAAAGAAGTTTAGCATGGATCTTTCCAAGAAAGGATTCATCCCAATGGTTCATGGGAAACACCTTTCTACATCTATGTATCCCAAAACACAAGAGGAAAGAGAACGTATGAGTAGGATACCATATGCTTCCGCCATAGGATCCATCATGTATGCTATGATATGTACTCGACCTGATGTTGCATTTGCACTAAGTGCCGCAAGTAGATTCCAATCCAATTATGGAGAAGAACATTGGGTGGCTGCAAAGAACATCCTAAAGTACTTGAGAAGAACTAAGGATATGTTCTTGGTATATGGAGAAGGTGACTTACAAGTTAGTGGGTATACTGATGCCAGCTTCCAATCTGATAAGGATGATTGTAAGTCACAATCTGGGTTCATTTTTTCTATTAGGCGGAGGTGCAGTTTCTTGGAAAAGTTCCAAACAAGAAACAACTGCGGATTCAACGACCGAAGCAGAGTACATCGCCGCTTCTGAGGAAGCTAAAGAAGCAGTGTGGATCAAGAAGTTCATCACCGAACTTGGAGTGGTACCTAGCATTAACAATCCAATACCATTGTATTGTGATAATAATGGAGCTATAGTGCAAGCAAAGGAACCACGGTCTCATCAACGATCCAAGCATGTACTTAGGCGCTACCACCTTATTCGAGAGATAGTTGGTAGAAATGATGTGAAGGTAGAAAGAGTCCCCACGGATCACAATGTCGTTGATCCTCTCACTAAGGCACTAGCTCAAACTAAGTTTGAATACCATATAAATTCTATGAGAATTATGCATATGGATGGTTGGCTCTAGTGCAAGTGGGAGATTTTATTAGAAGTATGCCCTAGAGCTAGTTATCTTAGGGATTTAATCATAATATTTACAGTTATATCAATAAAGGCATTTCTTTATTACAAAGTGCATATTATTTATACGTTGCTATAAAAATCTTAAACTGCATAATAAAGTCCTTGGTATTAAATACATAGTGCAATAGAAATCATGAAGAGTTCATGATGTGAGATTCATATTGCATGCAAATATATTTATACCTAAATTATCCCTAGTCATAGTATTAACAAGGAGGGACAATGTTAATACGGAGAGACTAGCACATGTTATACTTCTTGATATGATCAAGTAGTAATTTCTCACTAACTATAGACATGGTGATGTTTAGAGTTAACATGTGGATGCTTACTTGAGAAGTAAGTTCATTGGAGACCTGCTATGAGATCGTCATATGGATAATAATCTATGTCAATGAATGGATCTCATCATAACAGTAGGTGCAAGTATCTTTTGACTTGAGATCATCAAGGTATCTTAAGTAATGATTAATATATTTTGACTCCAAACTTTATTCTTCACCATGGAGCGTTTATAGCGAGGAGATTGGATATATTATGAATTACTTGAAGATAGTTGAATGATCAATAGAGGATTCACTACTCCAGATTATTGGAAGGAGGTTTATCTTACTTATTTTTAAGAATATCTTTATTCAGCAATCTCTGGCCAGAGTGGAATGTCTACATAAATGAGATTTAATAGATATCATGGAATAAAGAAATTTTAAGAATCTAAAATATCCAAGGCATGATATGCAAGAGTTGACATATGTCCATACTCTAACTTGGATGAGATAAAGTATAGTGAAAGGAGTAATTACACGGTAACTGGTTATGGAAGGGTTGAGGTTAAAACCATTAACCTTCTAGCATTTGGGTAGTCTTGATGTGTGACTAGACACCTCTCATGACTTATACTTAAGTGAATTTAATTTATGAGATTAAATAATAATATAAGGAGTTATATTATATTATCTTGTAAAGGATAATGATTCACTAAGTATTGCCGACGTGTTTAGAAGCCCATAAGGTCACACACATAAGAGGTTATGGGGCCAAGGTGAAAATACAATTTAAAATAGCATTTGTTGTTATTGGAGGAATCAATTAGATCAAGATCTAATTATCTTAACTAACTACGATATGTGGTTTTTCTTTGCAAAAGTACATTTGTAGGGTTTTTTATTTAAGGAGGGAGATGTTGGATTTGATCCAATGTTAAATCAAAATAATAATTAGTATATGGACTTTTATATAATAGTCCATGTATGAGTTAAATAATTATTTGGCTTTGGTCTAATTAGTTATTTAAGTAGTCAATTAGAGTTTCTTAAAACCTAATAGACTAGTGCCTATAAATAGATATCTTATGATATTGATATATAGATATAACACCCAACGTAGAGAATTGTTCTCTAGCCTCCTTCTCCTCCTAGAGCCAAAATCTCTAACTAGATCTCTAGGGTTTTGGCAATTGTAGTTCTCTTGTGAAGAGTTCTTAGCTCCCGCCTTGTGTGGATTATTTGTGGAAGTGATACTCAAGAGAGGATCACTGTGGTTTGCGACAACCAAGTGAGCGAGTGATAAGAAGATAAGAAGAGTTCTTTCTGATTTGCTGCGATCTTCACTATTCGGGTAAGTACTGAATACCCTGTGTAACATATGTTCAATTGATGTTATGGAATCAATATGTATATATTCCGCTGCGCAATTAGAATGTTTACTCCTTTTGATTTCATCATTCACTCCAATGTAAGTAAGAAGGAACTAAGAACTAACAAGTACTCTAGTACCTTTTGATTCATCAAAAGATAAAAAAGAAAAAGAAACGAAGTACGAGTACTTTTTTTTTTTGATAAACTAATGGCTTCAAGGGCCTATCTTAACAATTACATCACATAACATCTAACAACTCTGTTTTGGGTTAGCCCCATATCATCAGCCTTTAACAATTCTACCAACGCCTGAGGTGGAGCACCAAAAGACTCAAAAATAAAATCCCTACTACAACCAAAATTAGCTAGCAAATCCGCACATCAATTAACCTCTCTGTATGTATGAGTAATGGACACATTCCATGCATTACTGAGGAGGAGCAAGATTACCATTTTTCGAAGTTCTGAACCCAAAAGAAATTGTTGCAAAACCTTAGAATCAACCTCCAGCACCACCGTACGAGTACCTTAAATTATAAATGTACGAAATAAGAACAGCACATGACACATCTACCAGTCAACAGTCACCACATCACCAAACCATATAGACGGATTATATTTCCAACTTTCCACACTAATCTAGTCGTAAGAAAACACCAAAAAGAAAGAAGCACAAAATAAAAGTTTCAGAGACCAAAATAAATAAACCAAAAAAAATCGATCAATCAATCAAAAACATTTTACCTCCCTTTCTCCTTTCTCTGGGGTAACGACTGCGCAAGCAGTACTTCTACTACTAGCAAAAGCTCGCTCGCTCTCTCTCTCTCTGGCAAGCGAAAATCCTGATTCCTGATGTCAGCTCAATCCCCCACCGCCGCCCCGGCGGGTGACTCCCACGCGCCTCTCCTCCGTCCCCGCCAGGACTCCCGCCAGAGCACCACCCTCGCCGCCCTCCTCGGGCGCGCCACAGGCCGCCGCGGTCCCTCCATGCTGGTCCGCGAGACGGCCGCCCGCGAGCTGGAGGAGCGGCGCGCCGACTGGGGCTACTCCAAGCCGGTGGTGGCGCTGGACATGATGTGGAACGCCGCTTTCGTCACGGTGTCGGCGGTGATGCTCGCGCTGACGACGGACGAGCGGCCCAACACGCCGCTGCGCCTCTGGATCTGCGGGTACGCGCTCCAGTGCCTGGTGCACGTGATCCTGGTGTGGCTGGAGTACCAGAGAAGGAACCCTGGCAGGAGGAGAGCCGCCGGTAACAGTGACGTGGAGAGTCAACGCTTTCAAGGAGCGAGCCTTGAGCAGGAAAGTGATGATGAGGATTTCGGCGACAGAATCGCATTTGGTTCTACGAGATCCAGGTCAGTCACCATAAATAGTTTGATTCCTAGACACCTTAATTCATTTTTTTCCCTTTTTACTCAAGGACTTGAAGTTGGACAAGTATTTACCTAGACTCAATTAAACCTTGAAATTAGCTAGGAAGATCGAACTAAAATAATCAGTATAGACTCTGGAACTGGACGCTTTCTAGTAAGCCTGAAGATTGCTGATATGTTCACGTTAGTAGAAGGTGAAATGTCGAACTACAGATAGTTATTTGGTTATTTCTTTTGTGTGCATGACATTGGGATTGTTAAGTCAAATGAACAGGGTACCGGACTTGAAACCAGATAAACTCAACAATTCTTGGTGGAGAGCTTTAAGTTATTTTGCGTATGAACCTAGCCTTAGGACAAGGTCAGATGTCCTTGTCACTGAGGACGAGTACTCTTAAAGTTGGGAAGAGTTTGCGTTCAAAGAGATTTGGATGTGAATGAGAGGATAAATTTTTATGTAGAAGTTGCATTGTCTCTTCCCTTATTCATCATCTACAACTTCTGTAACAAATGATGCCCTTGGTTCTTCTTCATCATAGCTATCAGTGGAAATCATTTTTGTAACTTTTGTAACAGTTTTCAGAAGCCCACCTCGGATATAACTTTCATGTGGATGCTCACAATTTTACATTTTTTCTGGTATTTATCTTTCTAATCAAGGTGAAAATTATGATAAGAGCTTCCCCCACTAGTCTTTCTATTTTTTTATTGCTTTCTCACCGGCGTGATTATCTGTTAGTATTTTGTTTTTGTTTACTGGAAATTCGTAATTAACTGTTATATACTGATGAAACACTGGCTTTCTTAGTTTCACCAAAAGATGTGAATCGGTGAATACAATGGCATCGTTCATCTGGTGGATACTTGGCTTCTACTGGGTTGTATCTGGCGGTGATCAGCTTGTGCAGAATGCTACACGTCTATACTGGTATGCTTGTTTTTACCAATATGATGTTCTTCCTATTTAGTGAAATTATGGCCATAACATGATTGATGGCATCAATCCTTCCCAAAGCTTTTGTTTACATCGTGTATGATCATCTAACTCCTTTTTGCCTTTAACACAAAGCATTGAATTCATTACGTCTAACACAGGCCTGATACTGTTATAGAAAATTTTTCTAATTCCTAGTATTTTGTTTTTATTTTGTGCTTGGTCCACAAAATGAAGGTCTCACATTTTGAATTTGTGCAGGCTGGCTGTGGTTTTCCTGGCATTTGATGTGTTCTTTGCGATATTTTGTGTTGTTTTGGCATGTTTGATCGGGATTGCTCTGTGTTGCTGCTTGCCATGCATTATTGCTATTCTTTATGCTGTTGCAGGACAGGTATGAAGAATGAATCTTATGAATAATTAGAAAATATTTGCTATTGGATAGTTGTTTGTTGCTCTTGAGATTTCCTGTGTGATCAGAGTGGGATTTATTCATGCAATCGTTTCATGTAACTAAATAGGAAGGTGCATCTGAAGCAGATCTCAGTATCCTTCCAAAATATAGATTTGAAGAGGTGACCAATGGGGAGAAGCCGCCTAATGTTGGGGCAGGGAAAATGGTTCCGCTCGAAACTGGCAGTGGATACTTGGCAAATGAGCGTATACTTTTACCCGAAGACGCAGTAAGTCGCTCATTGCAAGTATTTCTCCTTTATTCCGTGTATATGTAAGTGCCTGCGTGTATTTAGTTCACGCACCTTTGCTAATGAAAGAGTTGGAAAAGAAACATAAAAGAGTTAGAAAGGGTTATTTTCACTCTTTAACTGCCTGTGACATTTCGATGACTGAAGAACATGACAGATGTATGTCGAGCTGATTAGCAGTCACCTCATGCTTAATAGGTTTTTAATGCACTGGAACTTTTACAAGTAGGTGTTGGATAGCCAGATTGTATTTTCAAACTTTATTGCAGTAGAAAACCAAAAGTCGATATGGTAATACATTTTAATTAACAGAAGGATGCATGTATCATTAAATAACAAAATTTGATTTTGTAAACAAATAGCAAACTAGTTGTACTGATATAAAGTTCTTGAAACCCTGAAATTGGTCCTGGAAGCATGTCGCTCATAGCTCCTGGGCTGTGTTTTTCTGGAATCAAATGGACCAAAATTACCCAATAGCTTTCAGAAGACCTATTTATATCAGTGTATAAAAAAAACTTTTCCAAAGCTATCCAGATTTATAAACCTCTTGAATGTTTATTCCTCCTGCTTACCCACCTGCCATAAAATTGTACCTATTGTTAAGAGTTTTGGCAGTGATTGACAGTCAGAAGATGCAGGCTGGAGTTTCGTGAGAGTCCTGTTTTTTTCTTTTTTGGGATTCTTTGATTTGAGCATTAGTTAGTTTTGATTTACTATTTCAGCACGACACCTTCTTCCGCATTCCATTGGTAGAAAACAGAGGCAATAATAATAGAAAATCCACTATTGCATAGCCATAGTTTGAAGAACGTCAGCAATATATTTGGTTTTTTTCCCCCAAAATAAGGGGAAAGAAAATTAAAAGCATTTTTGACTCCTTGTTGATTCCCTCTAGGAATGCTGCATATGTCTCTGCCCATACGAAGATGGTACTGAACTGCATGCGCTCCCTTGCAATCATCATTTCCATGCCACATGTATTGTGAAATGGCTTAAGATGAATGCTACATGTCCTCTCTGCAAGTACAACATTCTTAAGGGAAATGAACAGGTGTGAAGATCGGAGGAAACTTTGAACGGTATGTTGGTACCTGGCTTTCTTGTACAGAACAGACTGGAGCAGAAAGATATCCAAACACTAGTGAAGTATATGTAGTTTGTAGCATTTAGTCCATAGAGCTTCATTTTGTTGTATCCCGGCCCTGGAGTTGTCTTCTTATTCTTCCTCTGTACGAGTTTCTTATGACAAGCGTGCAAAAGTGGATCCGCAATTCGCAAGCATTCTGTTCTTGCTGTGTGCATATTTGTCTTGTAATTACGTATTGCCTCTATATTGTTGGATTCAATATAAGGTGAAACTGTGATTCTGGTTAGTTTCTTACCCTCATTGATTTTCTTAGACTCTTATTTCTCCGAACCTAGTATCAGACTTGATGCTGATGTACATTATCAGTGCTGAGAGTGAGATCAAGGTGAGGTTGGGTTAGTCATTGGATGGTGTGGTTCTTGTTATGATACATTAATTTTTAAACATTATTTAAGCTATAAATAAAGTAGGATAAACTATGAACGGATCCTTAACCATTAATCATTGTAATGATTTTTTTTTATCAAATAATCATTGTAATGTTATATGCACAAATTTCTATGTATTACAATTTCCCTGTATAAAAACAGATGTGGGAAACCATAGGTGGTTATTGCAGCAATTAGTGGGTCTCTTTGTAAAGCACAGAACTACTTATTAATTATCAAATATGTCTACATAAAATTCTTTGTATAACTGTTTTCTTTAAAAATAATTAGTCAGCCACATTATTACTCATTATATTCTTAACCTTTTATAATACTCTCCATTTTTTTTTTCTTATGTCAACCCCATTGTCTTCTTTATTAGAGAGTGAAGCGCGGTACTGGGCAGCAAATATGAGAGAATGAGAAAAATGAAAACGACACCTGTGATTCTTTCTCTCTCTCTCTCTCTCTCTCTCTTTTCTTTCATTATTTTCTTTGTCTTCATCTTCCCACTTTTATCAAACAAAATTGATCTCCTTAATAATAATAAAAAAAAGGCCCAAAATAATTTATTAGCTATGAATAATCAAAAAGCTGGAGTAGCTCAGTTGGTTAGAGCGTGTGGCTGTTAACCACAAGGTCGAAGGTTCAAGCCCTTCCTCTAGCGTTTTGAGTTCATATTTTTCCCCCCTTATCTTATTTAAATGGCCCCGCTCTAACTGGAAGGAGTAACTAGAAATTTGAAACATTTGACATCTCGCTTTCTCAACCACTTCTATAAAGCTATTTTTTTCTTAAATATATCATATCTACTTAGAACCTCAGGTGTTTTCATTAGTACACTGGCCGCACCACTGTGCTGCAGCATTATGGAGAGAAGACTCGTAATCACACATGATATAAGAGAGGAGAATGTGGAGAAGAATTTGGAAGGCCACATATGAGCAATCATGAAAAAGATGTTAAAAACTCAGTTCTTAAGCAGTTACCAGACCCTGTCCAAGTATCAATCAAATAAACTACATATGTATCTCCCTAATTTTGCAGCGACTGCATAGCTTGACATATCAGTGCATCTCCGTTCTAAGTTACATGACAAAAAACAAAAGTACTTCTCAACAATACCTAACAAAATACAAGAGGAGTGGATTCAAGCATCCTTCTACCTTCTTCAATCAATCTGTATTGTGATCTTCAAAACTAACATGACAAAGTTTTGAAACCTGAAAAAATATATCCAATCACTCTGGTTTTCTGGACTTGCATATCAAATCATGATGGTCCATTGATATGGCGTACAAAATCAGCATGAAGTGAATGGCCGCCCTGTATTAGATGGATGTTCAGTTAGAAACTCGGTAGAAGTTAATCCCATACTTCGTAAGCAATTACATTTTAGAGGTTTAAAATTTTGGCCATTTGCTTCCCTACTAGGTTTCACATGGTACAGCTACATACATATACAAGAAACAGAAACCAATTGCATTCAGCAGTCATAACATAAGTAATAAAGTGCATCACATTGATCTTGCAGAAGGGTGTCAGGTCAAATTCATGATGAACATAATTGGGACAACCTTACTCCACAAGCTGGTAGTTGACATTCATGTAAAAAAGAATAAAAATATTGTACCCTAACATTCACCATCTTCAACAGAATTCTAGACTTTTTTATCTAGATTTTCTCATTGCATCGTGCTCATGGCGTAAATGAACAAGTTAAAGATAGATAAGAGAAGGCTCCATAGAGAATCAAATGTCTCCATGATCTTGGCCAAGTTTTGAACCAGACATGCATGTAAACATAATTAAACGTCTTTCTACTGACAAGGATGAACATATATCCACCTCTCTGTTATCACAACATTAGATTATGTTTCACAGCTCACATACTTGTCTAACAGTTATGAATTATCAATGAAAACAAATGTGGTGCAAGTGTAAAATCAAACAAAATGTAGAAAACATGCCTTGTAAGCAACAATGTGTGCCACTGGAAGCCCTTGATTACCAAACTTTGCAAACAGGGAAAAGTCACCAATAAGATCTAAAATCTTATGTCGACAAGGTTCATCAGGGAAATGCAGTGGCGGGTTCAACCAACCTTTGCTAGAACTGCAGAACAAAAAAGTTGTGGTTAAAAGCAACAAGTAGAAAAATGACGAACTGTAAGGTTTGAAGTAGTTCCTCATAGCAATCTGTTTGATATTCAATTGTTTGTTTTGAACAAGTTGATATCCAATTAAACCAAGGTATCATGTCATCCAAGGCCATCCACAAAAGAAAAAAGTAGACCCTTCAGTTTGTGTGATACCAGCACTATCTGAACTATTATCTACAGTAATTGGTAACTGCATAAAAGCATGTAAGTGTCTGCGTTAAAACTTTGCAAACCATTTTTGTATGCAAATCATTTGACTGACGGAGGTGGTCTTATCTAGCTGCAACAACTCACTATGCCTAGCATAATAAAAAATTAGTATTCAAACAAAAATAGATCCTCACCTGCAAACAAGGGCATTATCCAGTGAACCTCCTTTAATGAGTCCTGAACTACGCATGTACTCAACCTGCATGGATTTTCCTTGTCAATCTTCAAATTACAAATTCAAGCTAATAGCCACTGCTTAAGCCACTGAGAAAACACATCAACTTTATTCTTTTTTAGTGGAATCAGCATTATTTTGGAACTGAAAACTGTGCCCTTGATCTTTGACGGATGGATTAATAGCACACCGCAATACCCATGAGCACAATTGTGTAATAATACATTTACAGTTCCCTTTTGTCGAGGAATGCAGAAAGGGATCTGTTTTATTTGTACTCCGAGTCCAGCTATCGTCACAAGTAAAAAGCATGACCACATCAAAAGCAATAGATCTAGAACTAAGGGGTGGCGTTCGTTGT
>JAKUCV010003427.1:4562-18378 GCA_028386065.3 Turnera subulata | reverse complement strand
ACTTAAAAATCTGCTTGGCAGTATCTCCTTTTTGGGTTTCCATTAAGACACCAATTGTAAGAGACTTTAAATGTTTCTATAACATTTTTGTCCTTACAGGTTGGTTGTGTGACGGGAATTTCCTTGGCAATATCTCCTTCTTGGGTTTCCATTTGGCAAGGTATCGATTTTATAACAAAATGCGTACAATTAAAAAGATGAAGTGCGTACAATTAAAAAGATGAAGCAGACGCCATATATATCAAAGTTTAGGCAATGCGGATTTAGCCAAGGTCAATCATATATAAATAGTCTTGCATACTCAGAGATCAGTGCATGCATATATATATTCAGAAAAATACATTCCCGTACTCAAAAACAAAAATTCTTCGAACAAATTTAATGCTTAGTTTTACCAAGATTTGTGCAACAAACAATCCCAACAAAAAACCACTTAGAGAAATCCATCTATTCTTCATATAAGAAGACATGTTTTGTACTTGGCAGCTAAGAATTTACATGTCCATCAAATAGATCATCTTGCACAGATGAGATAAACACAGCCTCTTCCCCAGAAAGGAAAGGAGTGCCTGCAAGAAAATTCCCATTTCATAGTGTGTAAGGGCACTATATATGTGCCAAACATCTTCAAAAAGAGTGGCATCAACTGTTCATTAATAATAGGAGGAAGACAACGTACCCAATCAAAAAAGCCTTGATCCTTGGAGACCCTTAAACCCATCAGGACCATCTAGAAAATCCAATCCACATCCTGGACAGTCATAAGGATACTCTACAACATAAAAGATTAGGTCGTTTATTAGCCACCCAAAAAAATAGAGATCAAATTAACCGCAGAACAACCAAGAAAATACTATGATCATTGTCTTTTACAAAGGACTAGCAAGGTGCAAACAAGAAAGGAACCTATACTTCAAACGAGAATCATATTTGAGGAAGGAAATTACAACTAATGTGACAACACCATCCTAAGAAAACAAATAATGTCCAGTCCCAAAACCTCAAACAACCAGATTATCTATTTGCTAGTATAACTAGGGCCCACAAAAGCACAAACTTTTACAGGAAGGAAGTAAAACAGTTTATAGCATGAATGATAAAATGGGTGGAGCAGAGGTCAGCCAGACACTGGATCATTGATTTTAGCAACTTCTTGAATGGTAGTAATTTGGTAGATTTGCAATGTAAAGCGAATGTTTTCACATCTAGACAAGAATTGATGGAGTTGTTGCAACTTGCAATGTAAAGAATGGAACCAGGCTGTATATGTGATGCAGCAGAGGAGAGTACTAAGCATGCATTATTTGTGTCATCGTGCCAATTAAGGCTACACAGTTTGGATGGGATCTAAGTTTCAGGCCAGATAAAGTGGTTATGCAGGGGTCATGAATTGGTGGGCAGGGTTGGGTTATAAAAAATCAAAACAAGACAAATTAATGGTGCATTAGAAGAATGGCCGCCATTAGTATGTTGCAAATATGGGAAGCAATGGATAAATTCCTAATCAAGACACTAGCAGAAGCATCAGATGTCACTAAAACTTATACCAAAAGCTTTGATATAGTAACACACACAAAAAAAATAATAAAAATATACAGAAGTTGCATTAATCAACACTACTGCAGAAGATTACGTACCAATCCAGCCGTTGCGCCCACCAACTTGGGAAAAACGAGGATCCTTGAGCAGTGGAGATTCATCAGTGAAAACTCTGCTGGCATGGGGCTTTTCGATGTTGGGCCAAGGGCCCCATTTGTGGATTTGGGCATACACGGTTTTGGGTGGCGCATCGCCACATGAAGCCTTGAACTGGAGGTGGGTGACAAAACCAAGATCGGTTACCTTGGTGGTAGCGCTAATCATCTCAGTAAGTTGGAGCTGAACCCCCTCCTTGTTCTTGTAATACTCAAGCGCCAATTGGGCAGGCTCTCCAGCCTGGGCCGCTACATAAATAGGGAAGACCTCTCGGGCTTTCCTGCAAGGAGAGAAGGATCATTATGTAATGATCAGATATGTACGTAGATGGTAGGCTGGAAAAAAAAAAAAAAGAAAGAGAATGTTACATACTTTTCAGCTTCTTCACGAATAGCACGCGAGATGGCATCTCTTTCTTCTTCTGTTTGCGTAATTATTATTGGCGGCGAGTACTTGGGACCTCTACGGGAAGATGAGGCTTTCTCCTCCCTTCAGTTTGCAAGAAAGAAGAGAAGGAAAAAAAATAAAATTAATTCAGAGAGAAATTATGGCAAGATGGATCGAGTTATTTTAATTTTATAAAGAGAAAATCGATAAATAAAGATCATTGCCTGCGCCTCCTGTTGTTGTTGCCGCCGCCCTTTGATCCTCCTCCGCGGGTAGAGGTGAGTACTGCAGTTCTTCTCAGGGGGCGGGGTCTCAAACCATACGGGCATTGCTGACAATTAAAAAAACCATGCGGGCATGGGTTGGTAGTAGGGATAGTAGGGGTAGGGTTTGATTCTACCATCTCAGGTGCCCCTCCATCCTTGTTGCCCGATCTTGTATCTACTCGATCCATCTAGTTTTCTATCGCTTTTTCTGTTTTTTTCTCTCGATTCTTTCGTTTCCCTACCAAAGAAAGTAAAGAGAGGAAGAAGATGATCTTTTATATATGTGCGTCAGTCTGCCTGCGCTTTTGCTAGGGTTACTCTCAAACTAGGCCGCCAGGTCTTCCTCTAACTCTAACAATCCAATCCGGGCCTCTATATATATATATATTCCCTCACCGTCAGGAGTGTCCAATAAAACAGCAAAATTCTGCAGCCTGAAATAACACTGACCGACCCAGATATAGGCTTTCCCCGCCTCATAAAACGGGAACCGACACCAACTAGTAACCCTAACCAGACTATATTTTTGTTATTTTGGAGAATTATAAAACCAAACTCACCTTAATATTTTGTACGAGGAAGTTTATAGTAAAATTATAAAAAAATCCAGTGCAAAGGTTTCAAGGCTCAAACTCAGACATTCAATATCATCATTATTACTATTAGAAGTGATCCCACTTACTTCTTAACTATCACACATCAATAATACACATTATATACTCGAATAGCATAAAAAATAGAAGCCAAAATCGTTGATGACATATATAATTAGTAGAGCATATTCAAGAGAATGAACTACTTTAAAGCAAGGAAGAACTACTTAATTAACGGTTGAGAAATGATGGCATGGAATGGAATGACAGAAATTGGGGCCTGCAAAAGTATGGAAATGTAACATCTACCACTGTTGGCTTGGGCCTGAATGCCTCTTGCATTTCAGACATGTGTGATGACACACAGTCTTTCAATGCCATTACTCATACTTTTTTGATTAGAGGCCATGATAATATGAAGCATTTCCCTGTTTTTTTGTAATTTTCTTGGATAGAAAGAAAAATCAAGACAATATAATATTATAATATGATGAGCACTTGAATCATTTCTTTATTCTGTGGAGGAAATGTACACCACCATGCAAAATATAATATTCTTTCTTTCTATTTTTCCTAAATATTTGTTTATGTATTCATAAGAGCATTGACCATTAATAATGCAAACTTTTCCCTTATTTGTCCTACCATGCACATATGGCGGTGGATGTTTTCGAGGCCAATAATATAGTGTACTGGACCACGAAGGTGGTAGACTGGGGCAAGATGCTGGAGTCTGTGTTGTTCAGAACTCTGCTATGGTTCAAGGCTACACAACCCAGTTACTGTTACGATTTATCTGCCTTACTAATTAATGCAGAAAGTGCGCTGGTTTGGAATGGTCCTGGTTGTACGTTCGTACTCAAATAGGAGATGATTCGACCTCATCAATTTTGTATTATATGAAGGTTGTAGTTAGTATTGCTTTCAGTTGTAACGGTCTTAGTGGTAGTCATCCCCTAATGACTACACCATTTTTCAGGTCTTTTATAACATATTAATAAAATCTCGTTTTATCAAAAAAAAAAGTGTACTCGACCACACTCCCTATATGTGTCATTATTTGATATCTTAGTCTAAATTCATTGTTTGTGGTATCTTTTTGAGGATCTTGTGGTATCTTTTTAAAAAGAGAGGTTGTATATTAGTTAATACGGTTATTGTTCTTTAGTAGGTATATAATCATTATTATTATATGTTTTCTTTCTCATATTTAAATGATATCTCAGTCAGACAAAATTCGATGGTTGGCATGATATACATACCCTTAGCTAGAGAGGAAACCAATTCAATTGGGTTTGAAAGATTTGATGAAACAAACTAAGGATGTAAGCTTATGAACTAAATAGCATTTAAATGCTTCAGACCAAATGAGCATTAAATGCAAACTTGAAGTCCAGACATGTACATGGGTTGGGTTCCCACGTTTTTTGCATGTACTAGTATATTCTTTATGTTCCCCTCTCTCTCTTTTCAGTGATTGGTAGATGAAATATGTGTAAAATCGGGATTGGCCAGACTCATATATTCTTTATCGTAGCTTTCAAAATTAACTAAAAAATGAAAAAGTATATTAGTAGATTGATTCTTTACATTACGGAATAGATGAAAAAAAAACTACATTAGCTAAGCTATACCCACTTTATACAACACAACCAATCAGGAGTTTCCTTTTTGGTTATTAGGGGAATAATTTTTTTTATTTTCAAGACTCTTATTGAATATGATGTATCAAATAAATATAGATGGGTTCATTAATAACATGGACCACCATCAGTTTTTCTCGTTAGTAACCAATTACTACTACAATTGATAGTTACATAGCATGCGCAGCCTCTTGAAAACTTTCATACATAGACAATTAAGTTTGGTTCTAACTTTCTAAAGTCAAAAAAGTGTATATACATAGAGACTATTCTATCAACTTGCAAGTTCAACTTCCCCGCGCCACATATTTCTTGGTAAAAAAGTTTTTTTTTTTGTCTTTCCACTTAATTGATTTTGTATTTGTTGTCCCTCTTTGATTTTTTTTCACTCATGGTATCCCTCAACTCTTGAATTATCGGGTCACCTTGTCCCTTTTACCACCTACAGTCGGTTGACACCTGTGATGCTGACACACGTCCCAGGAACCCATAACATACTTTTTTTAAATTATTTTTTATTTTCTTTTTTCTCTAATTAATTTGTGAAACTCATCTTTTATTCTATTTTTCTTTTTTTCTCCTCCTTTCGGTTTTCTTTTTTTTTTTCTTCTTTCTTCTCCCTGTTTTCTTCTTTCTTCTCCCTGTTTTCTTCTTTCTTTTCTTTTCTTATTTCTTTTTCTTTTCTCTTCACAAACCACCAACACCATAAATCTTTATCGGCTTTCTTCTCCAATCGCGTCCCTCTTCATTGCTTCCAAGTCTAGCGCGGTGGTGTTGCGCTCTCGCAGTAAACATCAAGGTAGCTTGGGGCGGTGCTTGCGGCGGGATCGAACGGCTCGACTTCGTTTGGCGACGATGGTTCTGGAAAAATCTGGCTCGGATCTGCCGGATTTGGGAGGATCGAAGTCTGTAACTCTAGCGAGCAGTATACACGGCCACCGCCTCTCTTTTCTCCTCCTTTTTCTTTTTGTTTCTCGATTTTTTGTACTAACAGGCTCGCCGACGACCTCCCACCGGATTTCGGGCGGCTGAGGATGCTGAGCAGGGCCTTGTTGAGCCGAAACTCCGGCTTGATCCCGAGCTCCATCTCCAAGCTTTACCGTCTCGCGGACTTGGATCTTTCCGTGAACAGCTTGTCAGGTTCCATATCGGAGTCGCTGGGGAGGATGGCAGTGTTGGCGACATTGAATCTCGACGTCAACAAACTGTCGAGGAACATTCCGGCGAGCTTGTTTAACTCAGGTATAAGCAATTTGCGGGGAACAATTTGCTTGCTCGCTCGCTCACTGTGTAGGATCTGATGTGCGAGCCGTCGTGTTGGACTTTGTATGTTTTGACTGCCACGTCTCAGTGCTTGTATTCTCCCTTTGTAAATGATTGATTTGTTGCTCGGACAAATGACTATGTCTGCTTGCTCTTCCCCACGGCCTTCGCGCTTGAGCTCTTCCACCTTGTCCCTGTTCATTGGGTCTGGGCCCGTGTCTCGATTCCTGCTCATCTTTGTCCAAAATGGGACAGCAAAATGCGTGGAAGTTGGATCTGTGGGTGAGTCGGCGTCGCTGTGGGTGAGGTAGGTGGAGAGAAGAGGATGAAAAAGATGAAACCCTAAAATGAGTGAGTTGGGTTTTCCCCTGTCTTTTACTTTGAGGGTCCCTGTCTTTTATTTTGAGGACCTGAATATGGTTTTAAAAATAAAATGTAAAATGATAAGTAGCCTTTAATTATTGGAGAAAAAACAAGCACATTCTGTTCAATTAAAATATTAAAACTCTAGTTCACTATGCATCGTTGTAAGGGAGTTCATTTTTAACTCGTTACCTTAAACTTGAAGTAATTTTATTGAGTGCAATTTAGAAGTATGTCATTATGGTAATAAGTCGAATATGAACATTATTTAAAGCTTCACAAAAGTAAGTTAAATTCAAGTTATCATGGAATTCGATGTGGAATAACTCTTACACCCCTCCATTATTTCTGACGAGCCTATATCCAGGAGAAGAAATTAAAATTACTCTCGTCGAGAGTAGTTTGTCAGTTTATAATGAGCCGATACCTTGAACTAATTTTATTAAACTCAATAATAAAGCTCTATAAAGGTAAGCTAACTACAAGTTTATCATGGAATTGATCGTGTAGAATAATAACTCTTACACACCTCCACGATATCTGTCGAGTATCCAAGAGAAGATTTGGATTCCACTTTTGAGAACAAATTTTAAAAAGTATTCTTGTGGAGACTGGAGAGTAGTTAGTTTTAATAAGATCATTTAGGAAGATCATAATGATAAATCAATACACTACGGATCCCATTAGTATTGGGATTACGAAGCGAAATTTTAAATTGCCGCTGTTCCTCTAACTCAGGACCCTAACGTGCATCCTGTCTCCCTCTCTCTCTCTCTTTTTTTTTTTTTCATTTTCTTTGACGGGAAACATGGCTTTTCATTAACATACTGAGGAAGATACATTAACTGGTCCCTCATCAAAGAGAAACTCACAAAACCAAAAAGTACTTAAACTAGAACATAAGGGAGGCGATATCTGCACTCCACTATTTTATAAACACACTCCAGTATCACTTTTTAAATTTCATAATGACAGAATTACCCTCATGTTATTATTATAGCCAGACAAAGTTAGCATTACAGCTGGCTTTTTCATTTCAAAACGGGAGAGGAAAAGCAAAAGACATCAACTCATCTCATATTTGTCTTCCTCCCTGTTTGTCTTCCTCCCTCTTTCCTACTCAAATACGACTACTCTGTAAGAAAGAAAAATTACAGTTACTTATAATGGAGAAAGATCCACCAAGGATGGATCCTGATTTTCATCCAAATATAAATATTTCTGGGACAGGTTTGACTTTATTTTCTTTCTTTTATTAGATTGAATTCCATCTCTACATTTTAGGTTTGTATAATAGTTTGAATGATACTATTTTAGTGGAAGAGATTGGATTAGATTGCATTGAGAACTTTGTTGATATCGTGTATATTGCTATGCATCTCTTGCTAAGTATGCTTATTGCTTTTTCACATAAACTTGTTGCCTGGATAATTCTTTCTCTTACTTGGCCAATAGAAGAAACGAATATAAGAAACAATTTGCCATTATTGTAATTTATCCTTTCATAATAGTATTACCAATTATCATTAATTTTGATGTATGACTCTTATTAATCACCAGGGTATGATGAAGAAATTGGGGTTAAGGCTTCTGAAAATTTTATTGAGCTTACAAGTCTACATGATCTCCAACAAACCACATTTAAAGATCGGGAGCAGTTGCGCAATATTGTCTATGATATTGCGTTATCACAAGGATATGTCACTGTTATTAAAAAGTCAAAAAAGGACAGGTATATTATCATTGGATGTGATAGAGGGGGAAGTTATCGGGGGAATGTGTTAGTGGAGAGTCAGAAAAGTCAGCAACTCGTCTTATAAACTGTCCATTTGAAGTATGGGGGAAAAGAAATCTTGATAAAACTTGGAGAGTAGAAATAAAGAATACTTCTCATAATCATGAGCCATCCACAGATATGTCAGGGCATCCTTATGCTCGTCGTTTGACAAAAGAAGAGATCGAGCACATTAGAGATATGAGTATGGTTGGTGCACCTCCGAGGCAAATACTTACATCACTTCGAGTAAGTAATCCGAATCTTAGAGCAATATCTCGAACTGTCTATAATGCAAAAGCAAAAATCATGAAAGAAAAATTGGCTGGTCGTTCATGGATACAAGCTTTGTTAGAAGAATTGGGTCAAGATGGGTTTCATTATGACATCAACTCTGATGAAAATGGTCATTTGACACATTTTATGTTTGTGCATCCTAGTTCCATTATATTGATGAGGAACTATCCCAATGTCTTCATCATGGACTGTACCTACAAGACCAACAAATTTAAGATGCCATTGTTGGATATTATTGGAGTGTCGAGTTTTAACACCTCATTCTTCTCATGTTTTGTTTTTATGCAAAAGGAAGAAGAGAAGGATTATGTGTGGGCATTGTCAAAGTTTAGTGAGATGCTAGGCTCAGATAAACAGCCTTTGGTTATTGTGTCTGATAGATAACTTGCTTTGATGAATGCCATAAAAATAGTTTTTCCAAAAACCACAAATTTATTATGTGTGTGGCATATTGAGAAAAATATATTGGCAAATTGCAAGCGTCATTTTGAAAGTGGGAGTGAATGGGATACTTTTTTATCTGATTGGACAAGTGTGATAAATTCTCCTACTGAAGCATCATTTGATGAAGCTTGGAAAATTTTTCAAAGGCAATATGAAAAGTGTGCAACAGTTCTGAGTTACATTCAAAAGACTTGGCTTCCATTCAAGGAGTATTTTGTCAATGCATGGACGGAGAATTATGCACATTTTGGTAATCGAGTCTCTTCAAGGGCGGAAGGGTCACATGCAAAGATAAAAGAATATCTTCAAGTTTCCAATGGTGATCTTCGCAAGGTGAAGGAAAGAATTTGTCATGCCATTGAAAACCAAGTTCAAGAACTTAAAGCAAGACTTTCAAGCGAGAGGATTCGTGTTCCATACAAATTTTGCATTCCTTTCTTTAAAGAACTTCTCACTTGTGTGTCCGCATATGCTTTGGAGGAAATTTTCAAGCAATATGAGATGGCTTTGTCTCACTCTCTTACACTTGAATGCAAAGGTCATTTTACAATGACAATGGGGCTTCCTTGTGCACACAAAATCAAGATGATGACTAATGAAGTATTGAAACTTGATGATGTCCATCCACAATGGAGAATCGACAATAGATCTTTTGTTGGAATTGATAGTGATGGAAATGTTCATGGTGGATTGTTTGCTGAACTTTTACAGGGATTGGAAGCCAAATATCATCAACTACCAATTAGTCAGAAAGAGCATGTTCACAGGCAAATTTCACATTTTGTAAATGCTTCATCTACTCTAATTCTTGAGCCTAATATTCATCCTCATAAGGGTTCTTCATCAAGTACAAGCAAGAGAAAGAAAGTGTCCTCCACAAAGAGAGATCCTTCTGCATTTGAAAGGGTAGAAAATCTTAGAAAATGTAGTATTTGTAGAAATCCCGGGCATGATTGTCGCACCTGTCAAAAGAAAGAGAAGGAAAATACTGGTGACTGGGAGAATGCAAATTTAGCTTCTGGGATTGACCTAAATACAATACCGAATTCATAATCAGGTATGTTGTTGTATTTTTTTATCTTTTTAGTAATTTATTTATTTCAACCGTAAAAGAATTCTTTTAATGTTCTTTATTTTCTTTTTTTTAGGTATGGCACAATCTTAGCAAAGGAGCATTGCGGTCTTTTATATATTTTTGTTATTATATTTTATTGATGTTATTTTTGTTTGAGGATATGGTAACTCTTTTAATATTTTATTCCTTTTTTTCTAGGATGTTATCTATTGGATTGTATGAATATTTGAATTTAAGGCCCTTTTTTCTAGGATGTTATCATTCTCTGAATTTTTTATTTTCTCTAAATTTGTTGTAAATATTATTAAAAACTAATTTGATACAAATTTAATAATTTAATTTTTCTAACTATTTTTGTATATAATTTTTCTTAGAAAAACATATTTCTATATATTACATAACAAATACCTATAAATTATAATTAAAAGTTTCAATTTTTATTAAAAAAATAAATACTAAACAAGTACGTAAATTCTACCAGAACTAGTTTACATATTAATTACTATAGCAACAAATTATAATCATATTAGACTACTTTAATATTTTCATCATCTTCTGAAGTTTTTATTTTTTAAAAAATATATAAAATTATATTACATATTGATAAGAGTAGTAAAAGTATAATTTTACATGGTAAAAATCCTATAATTTTATTAGGCCATTTTTTTGTTTTATTATCTTGTGGAAATATTTTTTTTTATATTAAAAATTATGTAGGTTTTAAGTTTCTCTAAAAAAAAAATTATTTAATAATTATTGCCAAAAATAAGCATGTCCAAAATATTTTAGATGTTGTTATCCAGATAGGAAAACTCCCGCCGTAACATTGCTAGAAAAACAAGAAAAGTGACAACCAAAACAGGTAGATGAGGATAACTTTTAATAGGGGTAGGAAGACAAACAGGGAGGAAGACAAATATGAGATGAGTTGATGTCTTTTGCTTTTCCTCTCCCGTTTTGAAATGAAAAAGCCAGCTGTAATACTAACTTTGTCTGGCTATAATAATAACATGAGGGTAATTCTGTCATTATGAAATTTAAAAAATGGTAGTGGAGTGTGTTTATAAAATAGTGGAGTGCAGATATCGCCTACCTCATATGCCACTCGCAACAAGTCCAAACCATTCTTTTTTTTTTTTTTATACTAACGAAAAGTTTATTGCTTAATAATAAAAATTACAGGGTCCGGTGAAGGAGAAGTGCACCAAGAAGGATGCTCATTAGAAGAGTGATTAAACTCGATAATAAATGAATATTATTAAACTCGATAATAAAGCTCAACAAAAGTAAGTTATTATGGAATTGATGTGGAATAATTAACTTACGCACCCCCATAATATTTGTGGAGTCAATATAAATTTTTTCGTTCCCTGTTTAAAATGATATATATTCATAAGTATGAACTTAAATATCCAAGAGAAGAGTTGGGTTCCACTCGTGGAGAACAAATTTAAAATGTTGTGGGGGGGGGGGGGGCTGTTGTTTTCTCTTACAAAGTACTTTGTCCATGTCAATATCGGTTTTATGTCCTTCAAGTTAATCGATTTTGCATTTGTTGTCCCTCTTCGTTTTTACCGGATCACATTATCCATTTTACTTCTTATAGCCAGTAGATGAATGTGGTGCTAACACGTGTCACGTAGACCCTCACTGTTCCTTTTTTTATTATATTTTTTTTCCTCTAAACTTAATTTTTAAAACCCTTTTAAAATTAAAATAAACCAATTTTATAATAAGAGGTAGTGGGGTCGCGTTCTATTTTTTAATCTAGTTGAATTTTTTCCAAAAACCCATTGTAAATAAGTAAATCGTTGATGTTAAAAAACAATTGTTCATTTTTTGTTGATAGAAACAAATCGTTTATTTTAAAAATTAAACATTTAAAAAAAATAAAATCCTCCAAATCAACCAAATTGATAAATCAAAAACCAAATCGACGAAATCAGCGAAATCAATAAATCCCCTAATCCTCTTAAAATCTTCCAAATCAATATATCCTCAAATCCTCTTAAATCCCTCCAAATCGATATATCAAAAACCAATCCCTAACCCTACACTCAATCCAATCCCTATCATCCATAACTTCAAACACTTCCTTCTTCTCCACAACAACCAAGTCTAACTTCCTCCCTCGACTGCACCTTCAATGGCAAGCCTCCCTCGCCTTTTTGGCAGCTGGGCTACGGCACCACAAAGGTTGTGTCTTGGCGAGCCAAAAAAAACCACTAACCCTACTTTTTCTTTTTTAAGATGAAGAGTGTAAGTTGGGGAAGAGAGGGGCTTGAACGACAAGTTGGGAAAGAGAGGGGCTTGAACGGCAGAAGAGCAAAAAGGGGAAAGAAGTAGAGGGAAAGTAAAGGGCAAGGAACGGAGGAAGAGGAGGAGGAAGGAGGGGATGAGGAGGTGGATTTTTATAATACAATGAAAGAGTGCAGTCGGCGAGGGGTGTGGCTGCTCGTGGTATTGAATAAGAGAAAGGATGATGCAGGTGGTGGTTGGAGAGGGTTTAGCAGATGTGATTAGTTTTGTTGTTTTGTATTTCCAGGATTTGATGAAAACAAATTTAAGCGAGTTAGAAATAAAACATCGTAAATCTTTTTAAAAGTTAATACTTTTAGTGGAGTGATAAAGACTGATTTTTTTTAACCATTTTCGGCTATCAGGTTTTTTTAGAAACGATTTGCTTTTTAAGAAAAGAAATTTAAAATCAATTAAAAAAGAGAAGATTAAACAAATAGGTGTCCGTGGGTCCCACCAAACACCTGTCACCAATACATCTATTTACCGGCTATAGAATGTAAAATGGACAATATGACCCGGTAAAATATAAGTTGAGGGACAACATAAGTGAAAAAAAACAAATAAGGATAACAAATACAAAATTGATTAACTTGAGGGACATAAAAAACTTTTTAACCTGTCAATATCACGCTAGATTGGTGATGCTGTGTTCAAATCAAATTCAAGAGGTTGTCAAATTCAAGAAATTTCTTTCAATTTGGGTGATCATTTTTCTAACACTGCAATTGGACCTTTAAACAAGCACATGTAATAAATAGGGACTCTACAAAGGACAGATTTAATTGGTGATGCCAGCTTTGATGGTCTTCAAGTCTTAAACAGCCTAAGGCTTGGTTTTTCCACTTATCCGTCGCGACAAAAAAAGTAACTAAGTTGATGGCAATTTCAGGTAGTTTGTCATGGGCACAAAGCAGAAATACAGAAAACAATTATACCTTCTATTTTTCTTTTGGAGACTTGATAACCACTACACCTTTTGATACGAGCAAACCAACACCAAGTGGAACTCCAGAGGGTGATGACGCCATTAGCTTTTCTCAAGGACCAGTCACAAGGGCTCGATTGAAGATGATAAAGAATCGCATGCTATATTACGCTCAAGCTTGGGTCAATCGGGAATTACAAGAAGATAAGTTGGACAAGTTTGAAGATGAGTTTAAAGAGATTCCTAAGTTTGTGAGCATTTTGAAGGATTCAAGTCAAAAGTAGCCACTAGTGTTCACTGTCGGAAATTACTGTTCACTGTCAGCATTTACTATTCGTTTTCAGGTTGAAAAATTCACTTTGGAGCTAAAGATTTCCACTAGTGTGGTTGGTGTGGTTGGTGTTGGTGTGGTTGGTGTGCATTAAAGAAAACAAAAGATGTTTAGTGCTTGTATTTTCAATTCAATCCTTTGCTTTTTGGCTTCTATAAAAGCCAACCATATATCAAGTTTGAAATCAGATTATACATGATGATTTGAGTGTTTATAAGAAAGCTTAATGCTTATCTTTGGAAGAGAGTGGTTCTTCTAGTTTTTACTTCAAGGATTGAATCAATTTATCAAGTAAGTTTTTACTTGTGGCGTTATTTCAATTCTTTCATACTCTTTGTTACCAATTCCTTGCTGTTTTGGGGGTGAAGAGTTCTATCCCGGTTGATTGAATTTGGGGTCGGGGACAAACATTGATTCGGAGGTGATTCTAGCTTAGTTCTAGGATTGTTGCCGTATCAT
>JAKUCV010003426.1:0-183149 GCA_028386065.3 Turnera subulata | reverse complement strand
TAAGCTTAACATAGATAGTGAAATCTTCAAGTGAGACTTGAAGGGCTGGATTAGCCACACTAGTAGAGTGTGTGTGAACCAGGATAAATCTCTTGTGTCCTTCATTCTTTTAATTCCGCATTCAATTCCTGCTTATTTCGCTTTTATTCGATTATCGCTATTCACCCCCCCTCTAGCGAAGGGCTATTGTTCTAACACAGGTAGATTATACTCATTAAGTATAGTCCTAGCCATTTCTTGCAAAGTTTGATTCGTCCTTTCAGCAATGCCATTTTGTTGAGGTCTTCTAGCATTCGAAAAGGTGTGGACTATGCCACTTTGCTCACAAAAATGATTGAAGACTAGATTATCTAAATCACCTCCATGATCACTTCTTATTTTTGAAATCTTATAACCTTTCTGAATTTGTAATCTCCTAACAAGAGTGTCAAATTCATAGCATGCATGGTCTTTTTGAGCAAGAAAATAATACCCATGTATATCTTAAATAATCATCAACAATCACAAACACATCACTCTTACCACCAATACTCATGGCTCTCATAGGACCAAACAAGTCAATATGTAGCAATTCAAGTGGTCTAGATGTAGAGATAGTGTATTTGGGTTTAAAGGAACTTTTAATATGTTTTCCAAGTTGACATGCTCGGCATGTAGCTTCTTTCTCATATTTCAGTTTAGGTAGTCCTTTCACCAACTACTTTGTGGATAATTTTGAGATAAGTTCCAGGTTGGCATGCCCTAGCCTTCGATGCCATAAAGTAGGAGTTTTTGTTCTTGCACTTAAACACTTAAGCTAGGGTTAGAAACATCATTCAAAGATAATAAGTAGATATTGCCTTTTTCTGGTTCCTGTAAAAACCACATTTCTTGCATCACCCGAGCTAACTAAACATTTAGATGTTTAAAATGTTACTTTATAGCCCTCATCACATAACTGGCTAACATTTAGCAAATTATACTTAAGGTTGTCAACAAATAAAACATGTTCAATGGAAGGATTAGAATCAATGTTACCAAAACTAAGAATTTGTCTTCTGGACTTGTCCCCAAAAGTCACTTTTCCTCAGCCTTTCTTGGTCAGGGATGAAAGCATAGATGATTCACCAGTTATATGCCTTGAACATCCACTGTCTAGGATCCATTGATCTCCTATATTCTGTGGAAAACAATCATGTTTTAGGTACCCAAACTACTTGGGGTCCTTCATGGTTAGATCTAGTTTCTTTTGGAACCCATACATATCTAACATTGATATTTCTTTTCCTAAACATGCAAGTTCTAATGCCATGGCCATTTCTTCCATAGTAATGACATGTAATATGAAGTGCATCAAAAGTATGTGAGTGCATGTACATGTTCTTCCAAGGTAAATATTCATAAGTACTCCTTTTAGATTTGTATGACATCATAATCCTATTTGGTTTGTTAGAAACCAGATTAGGTCTATATAGCATACTCAATCTTGGCCAAACATTTATCATAGATTGATATGGTTTGTCAAGAACCACGTGAGCAATATCAGGTCTGATAGCATACTAGATCCTACCTTAACAAATTGTACAGATTGATTTGGTTTGTTAAAAATCACATGAGTAGCACATATTCTTTCTTTTTGTACCGAATGCATTTGCTGCCCTAGCAACATGTTCAGATTATCAGTTCCATTTGTGAATTTCTCAAGAGAAGATTTTAGATCCACAACATTTTTCTCAAGATCTTCTGTTTCTTTCACTAACTTGTCACACATAGCCATATTACTAGCAAACTTTTTTTCTAACTCATCATAAGTGTTTTTCATGACAAATTTTTCACTTCTCAAATCTTTACAGTTTTTCAACGCATCAGAGTTAGCATGATCAAGTTTTTCAAAAGCATTTTTGTGAGCTTCAGCATCAAATTCAAGTAAGTCAATTTGTTTCTTGTATTCATTGTTTTTCTTAGGAACTTGCTTATATTTAGCATGAAACTCTTCAAATACTTCTAGTAACTCATCAAGATTAAATTCAGTAGGGTCAGTTACCTTAGATTCTCCATGTTCCATGAAGCATAGACTCGTCGCTTCCTCTATGTTTGAATCACTTGAAGAATCAAAATCATCCCAAGCGGCCATAACGTTCTTCCCTCTGGTTTTGGAATAACCATATTTCCCCTTCTTTTGATATGGGCATTCAGACTTGATATGCGTTGGTCGATTGCATCCAAAGCACACCAAAGGATCCTTGTTAGATTCATCAATCTTTACTTCCTTAGTATTTCTTTTTTGGACTGCCTCTTCAATTTAAGGTACCTTGCAACCTTCCTAGAGAGAAGAGCCACATCGGGGTCACTTTCATCATCACCTAGTTCCTGCACATTCAAGGCCATATCCTTGTTTTTAGGTTCTCTTTCTTCAAGCTTAGAACCATGGACAATTAGCTTGCCAATCAACTCATCATAAGAGAGTAGATTCAAGTTTTGAGCCTCTTCAATGGCTGTACCTTTTGGTTCTCACTCCTTGGGAAGTGACATCAGAAACTTTGCAACTTTCTCTCTGTGAGTCTTTTCTAAGTGTTGCAAGATTATTGCAAAGAATGGTGAAGCGAGTATCCATCACTTGGATGGTTTCACTAGGAACCATCTGGATTAGTTCATAGTCTCTCATCAATTGATTGAGCCTTGACTCCTTAACTTGATTTGTGCCTTCATGAGTGACACATAGAAGCCTCCAGATTTCGTGTGCAGTTTCACAGGATCTGGCCCTTTGAAACTCTCTTTCACTGATTCCACAAAGAAGCGCATTTTTGGCTTGAGCATCAAGCTTTGCTCTCCTTATTTCCTCTTCAGTCCAAAATTGCATATCTGTCATAGGTCTGCTGTAGGGATTCTGCACAATATGTCACATATCCAAATCTTTCCCTTCAAGAAAGTTCTTCATCCTAAACTTCCAATAGTCAAAGTTTTCCCCATCAAAGTAAGTAGTCTTGTTGATGCTTGTCCCCTCAAAAGCTATGATCTTTGTCTCAGAATTTTACTCCTTAGCACTAAGAACGAAGCTCTGCTACCAATTGTAGGCCCAGAAATGCCAAAGAGGGGAGGGGTGAATTAGGCTAAAACTTGGTTTTTATGAAACCACACTTGGGTGAAGAATATGTGAAGTATCAAACTACAACAAGAATGAATGAAACGACCGCATCCCAAAACCAAATATACAAAACATAAATAACAAGAAAAGACAAAATGCCCTTGACCCTAGGGAAGCCAAAAACCTCAGAGTAAAATGACTCATCAATATTACACAATAGCAAAATAAACATCGGGATACTAAATGACTCAAAAATAAATCAGGCTCAACAAGCCAAGTAAACACCGACAAACCAACCGGGATAACAAATAATCAATCCAAATATAACAAAACAGCATCCCGATAAGTTATGCAACGGAAATCAATAACGAGATCAGTGACAAATACATACATATGAAGTGTCAGCCTATGGATCTGTCCCCGAAGGAAAGTAGGCACAGTTGCCTGAATGCATCCCTGATCCACGATCAGTTAACCTATGTAAAAACTGTGAGGGGGTGAGACCAACCACTGTCTCACCACAAACAAATAAACCAGGATATATTAGTACAATTCAACCACGAATACATCAGTATCTGACAGTAACAGCCATAGTGCAAACAAGGCACAATGCACCATACAAAGTCAAGATCAGACTTTGTTCCTATGTTTTTCATTAATTAACTTATTAGAGTTATGTTTAATTATATCATTAGCGTTGGGTAATTTATTAGGGACCTCTACTGTGTGCGTCAGGTGCGGTAGCGACTGGCCAGCTCCCCAGGGCGTATGCCCAACATAAAACATATATATATACATATATCAATACACCGGAATGGGTAAGTTCCGACAAAAGAAAACCACTAACAACCAAGTGGCCGACAGCTCTAGCAGGGGTGCTCTCCTCAAAGAAATACATAAACAAGAATCTTGGGGCACACCCGTCAGTCCCCAAGTCGCCAGCTCTGTGAGGGGTGCTCTCACCAAAAAGAATAGGAAGTAACAACTGACCAAGGGGTACACCCGACAATCCCCAAGGCACCAGCTCTATGAGGGGTACTCTCACTAATATACTAATCGAGGGGCGTACCCATCAATCCCCTCGTCGCCGTCTCTGTGAGTACTACTCACTAACATAACAGGACCCGAGGGGTACCCTCTCTCCCTCTCGATGCTACCGGTCAACAGCCCCACAGTAGAACATATATTATTCAGAATTATTTATTATCAGTTATAACTTATGTATAGAGTGATTCTCAAAGTGTGTTTACAGGTGGTGTGCCACCAGAGAGAGTCTCTAAACCAAGCCTAAGGCTCACAAGAACAATGATATTGGCATGACAGCACGTATCATAAAACAAGGCAATACCAGCCCATAAATAATTAATGTGGCATTACCAACCCATAAATAATTAACACAGCAACGAAGTACATATATAAATAGGCACACAACACAGCCAGAGTATGTATCACAACAAGCTGAACCAGACATATAATTCTTGCAACATTTATCCATTTATCACATGATGTACCAAGACTATCATTCTGAGTACCACAGGCAGTAAAGCATATAAAGGTTTATATGTCCTCACCTGGGCTATAGTAATTTCCTTGGGAAATCCGACACATTCCCTTGCCTCGACATGTCCTATATTACAACACAACATGGTCACAAATATGACGAACATAGAACATGATAAATGCATGCTGGTTATGTGATTATATCACTATATCGTCGTAAGTCTTCCAGCCCGATCTTGTTTATAAAACGTGAGTCTAGGCCCATTTACTACCCAGGTCAGAGTCCAAACCCCAAAGATTCAATCCCAGTCATGGTCCACATCTCCATGTCATGGGCCTAAGATTCACAGGCCTAAAGCCCAACAAAGTCTGAAATCAATATCCAGGCCTAAAGCCCACATCACCTTTGGGCTTAAAGCCCATATTATCAAAAACCACCATTGAACCCAAACAAGTCCTTGGGCTTAAAGCCCATCCCTTATTAAGTCCAATTATGTCATGTAATAGTATAGTGTTTTGTTAATCAGGCCCGGTTTCCCTAAATCCCGTTCTATGTTCTTACTCGAGCCCAAGGATACCCGTCCTAGAGGTACTATGCACGTCGGAGAATTTTCCGGCGACGTGTCACTCTCTCATCACACTCGGTTCCCACTATTTCCGTTTCTTTCCGATACATGAGTTACAAACATTTACCGTATATGATATGTACAAGATTAAACTACAGCCAACTGGGAATTACCGTTAACAACCAGAGAAGAAATCTGTCTTGCCGGAACACTGCCCGAACTTTGCTGGAAAAATCCCGAGCTCGCCGAAACAGTAACTTGCTCGCCGGATTCCAGTCAATCCTCACAAAAAAGTGACCCGAGCTCGTCGGAATTGTTAGTGTAATATGCCCAAAAGCCAATCAATTGATGTTTATCTGTAATCATATATACACATTAAGGTTATTCCAATAAATATCGTTTATGAGATAAACGCTTGCACATATTTATAACCCTAGAATATTTATATATTCTTAAATGTCCCTAGTCGATTATTATTATGGATGGGCTGTAATAATAAATTAAGAATACCGTATGTTGAGAATTATATGAGATATGAATTCTACATACGGGTACAAGTTAGATAACTTGTGGACTGGACCGACCCACATAAGAATGCTACATGGAACGTTATATGATTGTCATTAGCGGAATATGTATTGTCCTTAGACCTGTGATCATCAAGGTTCCCAACATATGAGTCGTACACTTTGATATTACTCTAGGCTATTTTGTAAATGAGTAGACCTTAGTGTAATCATTGGGTATATGATAAATGTATAGTGGGTTTTTGTATGATCCAGAGGGGATTCCTCCAATCCATATAACGGGTATATTATCGGATGGTTTCTTGATAGAGTTGAACCGGAAATGCATGGCCATGCTCGGATTATGATATGGTGATATCATAGGTATCCGTTTTACGCGGTTAACTCGAGGATCAAGAAACCGAGATTGAACATATACGAGATTGACATATTCCATGTCTCGTGTTTAATCTTGATAATGGGACGAAGGGACGATGACATGTTTCCGAGGCATATTGAATCAATACTGATCTTGTCGTTCGGGTAGCAATGATGTATTGCTAGACGCCGCTCTTTGCTTATAATTGTAAAATGAGATCTTACAATTATTGCCGAACGTTACAAGTGCCTACAGGGTCGCACACATAGAATCATTGATTCGAGCAGGTGTGGAACCGTGGTTGGACCAAGGTTCGACCGGGTGTGGTTGGACCATGGTTGGACCGTAGTTGGACCAGGATCGTTTTGGGCTGGTTTGGTTCAGTTATTGATAGAATTATTGGACCAAATTAGTGCTGTGATGAGTGTTTGTCCATTAGTGGAGACATGGTTATGTGGAGACATAATCATAAAAGATAATGGGCCAATATGTTGGCCATTATCCCATTGTCTTTTAGCACTAATTGGAGGTAGAGCAATCAGATTACTCTTGACCCTTCTCACTCTCTCTTGTATTCTGAATTTTGGGTTTTTCAGAGCAAGAAACACACACACTTCTTCCTCTCTTCTTTGTGAAAGAAAGAGATACCATAAACACCACATTTAGCTCCCGGAAATCCGTAGCTAGCACTACGGTTCGGGAGTGCTCGACGGTTGGAAATCGTGAGACGATTCCGACTTTTGATTGACGGTTCGTGTGGATACCGTAGAGGAGCAGGATATCCTTCCGGCTCTAGCTGATTCGGTTCTTCAGTTAGGTGAAAGATCCTAACCGATTCAGGTATGTTTGTTTTGTTATTCGGTTTAGCTACCCTTCACTTGGATCCTCCATGTGTATCCGGTTTTTCCGCTGCGTATGTTATTGCATTTGATTGTTAATTTGCATGCCCGGATACTTACAATGGTAGCGGAGCCTCTTGTGAAGTTCTAAACCGAATTATGTGTTTATATGTTATATGTGATATAGTATGAACATGCTAGTATATGTGATATGCTGAATTCATTTGTATATGTGATGTGCTAAATGAGTTATTGAACATGTTGATGTTGTATTTTTGTTAAAAGTGTTTTGACAACAAGCACTTGATTGGTATGAGATATCAATCAAGATGTTCATGGCAGTAAGTCGAAGAGTTCCACTAAGAAAAATCGAGTGTCGGTTTTTGTATAGAATGATTGTCGTTTAAGTACAGCTAGGCCATAACATCGATGTTGGTGAGACCAACATCGATGTTGGCATGAAGTTTAGCCTTGGCCGAACCTTCATAACATCGATGTTGTGTGACAAACATCGATGTTCTGATGAAGTTTAGCCTCGGCCGAATCATCACAACATCGATGTTGTGTGACCAACATCGATGTTCTCATGCAAAACACTCAACAACATCGATGTTAAGAGTTACAACATCGATGTTATTTGAGCTCGGCCAAATTGGTTTGAAGTTCCAGAACTCTCATAACATCGATGTTCTTGAGTTCCAGAAGTTCAAACATCGATGTTTAAAGTTCCAACATCGATGTTAAAATGCTACTGCCAAAATTTTGAACTTTCGGAATTCTCAAAACATCGATGTTGAAAAGTTGAACATCGATGTTATTGAGCTACTGCCAAATAGTTTGGAGTTCAAGTTACTCAAAACATCGATGTTGAAGTGTTGAACATCGATGTTCTTGAGCCTCGGCCAAGTGGTTGGCGAGAATCAGATTCTCACAACATCGATGTTCAAGTTTAAACATCGATGTTCACTTGTAATTTTGGTTTCCAAATTTACAAACATCAATATACATTCATCAAGAACATGCATGTAATGTATTGGAATAGTATGTTAATGAAAATATTAAGTTCTTCTTGTGTTGCCTTCCATGATAAGCACTCATCATTGCTTAGATCAACACTTGGTAGGTTTTGCCAAAGCAAGGTGCCAATGTTTATCCTAGCAAGGTGGGACGCGATAATTGTAATATCGGAACTGCTTATTATGGTGTTGAACTTAACTAGGTCATCTTAATAGGATTAAGGACTTAGAGGCAAGGAGTTGAGCTAAGTCTATGAGATAGACAAGAACAAGTGTTGTTCACTCAACTATCCAAGAGTTACATGAGATGTAATTGACAAGAGTTGTCTACCTAAATAACTATGAAGTAAGCGATCAGCCAAAGCTTACTTATCTAGTTGTGAAATATGGATCTTGGCCTACTTATATGATTGTCTTGATTTATATAGTAGGAGCATCTTTTAATAGAATTCCTTGTTAAATGATTTTGTATGCATGACTCTTATTTTTGTGAGTTGATCACTGTTGTAGAATTTCCATGGCACAAAACACTAGCACAATGTCACTGCGATCTGTCCTTGAGAAGGAAAAATTGAATGGGAATAACTTCCTAAAATGGTATCGCAACTTGAAGATAGTCCTCAAACAAGAAAAGAAGTTGTATGTCCTCAAAGGGCCTGTTCCGGATGAACCGGCGCCTAGTGCTCCAAGGGCAGAAAGGGATGCTTATAAGAAGCACCTTGATGATGCATTAGATGCAGCATGCCTTATGCTTGTTAACATGGACTCTGAGCTTCAGAAGCAACATGAGAACTTGGGTGCATTCGATATGATCGAACATCTGAAAATGCTTTTTGAAGAGCAAGCTAGGCATGAGAGGTATGAGACCTCTAAGGCATTGTTCCAATGCAAGATGGCTGAGTCATCACCCGTGAGACCTCATGTGCTCAAAATGATTGGATACGTTAAGAGCCTTGAAGGTCTTGGTTTTCCTTTGCAGAAGGAGTTGGCTGTTGATCTAGTCCTGCAATCGTTGCCGGATAGTTATAGCCAATTTGTCATGAACTTGAATATGAATCATCTTGACAAATCATTGTCTGAGTTGCTTAACATGTTGGGAACAGTTGAGCAACAAATGAGGGCAAACAAATCCAACATTATGATGATTGGAAAAGGCAAAGGAAAGGGTAAAGCAAAGTTTAACAAGAAGAAGAAATGTGCCAATAAGTTTGGTGCATGTGCATCTTCTTGTGATCATGTGCTGAAACCCAAAGGTGGTATTGCAAAGGAAGGACATTGTTTCCATTGCAATAAACCGGGCCATTGGAAGCGCAACTGCCCTGTTTACCTTGAAGAGGTGAAGAAGCACAAGGGAAGTAAGACTTCCACTTTAGGTATCTTCGTTATAGAAGCTAATATCTCTATCTCTGCATCATGGGTATTAGATACCGGATGTGGTTCTCACATTTGTGTAAATGTACAGGAACTGAGAAAGAGTAGGAGATTGGCAAAGGGTGAGATAAACCTGTGCATGGGAAATGGAGCAAGAGTTGTTGCATTAGCCGTAGGAACTTACTATCTTACCTTACCGAGTGGTTTGGTTTTAGAACTGGACAATTGTTATTATGTACCGACCATAAGCAGGAATTTGATTTATGTGTCTTGGCTTGACAAGAAAGGTTTTTCATTTGTACTAAAGGACAATTGTTGTCCTATTTATTTCAATGATGTTTATTATGGTGGTGCGCATTTAAGCAATGGTTTATATGTTCTTAACCCAGAAACCGCAATCTATAACTTTAATACGAAGAAGGTTAGAATGAACGATTCTAATGAAACCTATCTTTGGCATTGTCGATTGGGCCATATAAACGAGACTCATATATCTAAACTCTATAAAGATGGACTTTTAGACTCATTTGATTTTGAATCATTTGAGACATGTGAGTCATGTTTGTTAGGCAAGATGACGAAGGCTCCTTTTACCGGTAAAGGTGAAAGAGCTTCGGACTTGTTAGGTCATATACATAGTGATGTATGTGGACTGATGTCGACACAAGCTAGAGGTGGATTTCAATACTTCATTACATTTACTGACGATTTCAGTAGGTATGGCTATGTGTATTTAATGAGACACAAGTCAGAATCCTTTGAAAAGTTCAAAGAATTCAAGAATGAAGTACAGAATCAACTCGGCAAGAGCATTAAAACGCTTCGATCAGATCGAGGTGGTGAATACTTAGGCCGAGAATTTCTTGATCATCTAAAGGAGTGTGGTATAGTATCACAGCTCACTCCACTGGGTAAGCCTCAATGGAATGGTGTATCCGAAAGGAGGAATAGAACCTTGTTAGACAAGGTTCGTTCGATGATGAGCCAAGCTGACCTTCCTTCTTCATTTTGGGGACATGCATTATTGAGTGCTGCATTTACACTTAACCGTGTTCCATCTAAATCCGTCGAAAAGACACCATATGAGATATGGACTGGGAGGCGTCCCAATTTGTCTTTTATGAGAATTTGGGGTTGTGAGGCTTACGTGAGACGTGAAGCATCAGATAAACTCGACCCTAAATCCAACAAGTGCCTCTTTGTAGGATACCCTAAGGAAACTAAAGGGTATTATTTCTACAATCCCACCGAGCACAAAGTGTTTGTTGCTCGGACTGCTATTTTTCTAGAAAGAGAATTTATTTCTAGAAGAATCAGTGGGAGAAAATAGAACTCGAAGAAGTTCGAGACATTGAGGATGAGATAGAACAAGGACAGGAGCCACAAGATGTTGTGGATGAGAATCCTGTGCCTGTAACACATGGACCGCGTAGATCGGGTTGGACTCGGTATGAGCCTGAGAGATATGGATTTCTCATGACTCATACTGGGGACGTGATGCTCATAGAAGAGGATGAGCCCACTTCCTATCAGCAAGTCGTCACGGGTCCGGACTCTAAGAAGTGGCTGGAAGCCATGAATTCGGAAATGGAATCCATGTATCAAAACAATGTATGGACCTTGGTTGATCCACCTGAAGGGGTAAAACCCATAGGGTGCAAGTGGGTCTTTAAGAAAAAGACCGACATGGATGGTAATGTGATTACCTATAAAGGGCGATTGGTGGCAAAAGATTTCAAGCAAGTTCATGGTATTGACTATGATGAAACTTTCTCGCCAGTTGCCATGGTTAAATCCATCCAGATTCTATTGGCTATAGCGGCATACTATGACTATGAGATATGGCAAATGGATGTCAAAACCGCTTTCCTTAACGAAAATCTTTTAGAGGATGTGTACATGACACAACCTGAAGGTTTTGTCGATCCAAAGAATGCCAATACGGTATGCAAGTTGCAGAGATCCTTTTATGGATTGAAGCAAGCTTCTAGGAGTTGGAATCTTCATTTTAATGAAGTGATCAAAGAGTTTGGTTTCACTATGAACGAAGATGAACCATGTGTTTACAAGAAGGTTAGTGGGAGCATTATTGTTTTCTTGTTGTTGTAAGTTGATGACATCCTACTTATTGGGAATGACATTCCGACACTACAGTCTGTAAAGGCTTGGTTAGGGAAGAATTTCTCAATGAAGGACTTAGGAGAAGCAGCCTATGTGTTAGGCATAGAGATCTATAGAGATAGATCCAAAAGGCTTCTCGGGCTAAGTCAGAGTACATATATTGACAAGGCGCTAAAGAGGTTTAGCATGCAAGATTCCAAGGAGAGAGAGCGGATGAGTAAGATTCCTTATGGCATCTTGCTCTTGTCACATGGCATATCTCTCTCAAAGAATCAATGTCCTAGTATGACTAAGGAGAGAGAGCGGATGAGTAAGATTCCTTATGCTTCTGCAATAGGATCTATCATGTATGCCATGCTATGTACTCGACCGGATGTCGCTTATGCTTTGAGTGTCACAAGCAGATACCAATCTGATCCCGGTGAGAGTCACTGGATAGCGGTTAAGAACATCCTTAAGTACTTGAAAAGGACGAAGGATGCATTCCTGGTTTACGGAAGCGTTGATGAGCTTGTTGTAAAGGGTTACACAGATGCTAGCTTCCAAACCGACAGGGATGACTTTAGATCGCAATCAGGTTATATGTTTTTGTCTTGGAAGTGGTACTATATGCTGGAAGAGTTCCAAGCAGGGAACAGTTACCGACTCTACAACTGTGGCCGTGCAAAGTTCCTTCTGAGAACAATGTAACAGAACCGTTGACTAAGTCTCTCACACAGCGGAAGCAAGATGGTCATGCTGTATTCATTGGTATTAGATACATGTATGATTGGCTTTAGTGCAAGTGGGAGATTGTTAGTGTAATATGCCCAAAAGCCAATCAATGGATGTTTATCTGTAATCATGTATACACAATAAGGTTATTCCAATAAATATCGTTTATGAGATAAACGCTTGCACATATTTATAACCCTAGAATATTTATATATTCTTAAATGTCCCTAGTCGATTATTATTATGGATGGGTTGTAATAATAAATTAAGACTAGCGTATGTTGAGAATTATATGAGATATGAATTCTACATACGGGTACAAGTTAGAGAACTTGTAGACTTGACCGACCCACATAAGAATGCTACATGGAACGTTATATGATTGTCATTAGCGGTTCTTATAAGTATTGTCCTTAGACCTGTGATCATCAAGGTTCCCAACATATGAGTCGTACACTTTGATATTACTCTAGGCTATTTCGTAAATGAGTAGACCTTAGTGTAATCATTGGGTATATGATAAATGTGTAGTGGGTATTTGTATGATCCAGAGGGGATTCGTCCAACCCATATAACGGGTATATTATCGGATGGTTTCTTGATAAAGTTGAACCGGAAATGCATGGCCATGCTCGGATTATGATATGGTCATATCATAGGTATCTGTTTTACGCGGTTAACTCGAGGATCAAGAAATCGAGATTGAACATATGCGAGATTGGCATATTCCATGTCTCGTGTTTAATCTTGATAATGGGACGAAGGGACGATGACATGTTTCCGAGGCATATTGAATCAGTACTGATCTTGTCGTTCGGGTAGCAATGATGTGATGCTAGACGCCGCTTTTAGCTTATAATTGTAAAATGAGATTTTACAATTATTGTCGAACGTTACAAGTGCCTACAGAGAATCGTTGATTCGAGCAGGTGGTGGAACCGTGGTTGGACCATGGTTTGACCGAGTGTGGTTGGACCATGGTTGGACCGTAGTTGGACCAGGGTCGTTTTGGGCTGGTTTGGTTCAGTTATTGACAGAATTATTGGACCGAATTAGTGTTGTGATGAGTGTTTGTCCATTAGTGGAGACATGGTTATGTGGAGGCATAATCATAAAAGAAAATGGGCCAATATGTTGGCCATTATCCCATTGTCTCTTAGCACTAATTGGAGGTAGAGTAATCAGATTACTCTTGACCCTTCTCACTCTCACTTGTATTCTGAATTCTGGGTTTTTCAGAGCAAGAAACACACACACTTCTTCCTCTCTTTTTTGTGAAAGAAAGAGATACCATAAACACCACATATAGCTCCCGGAAATCCGTAGCTAGCACTATGGTTCGGGAGTGCTCGGGGGTTGGAAATCGTGAGACGATTCCGGCTTTTGATTGACGGTTCGTGTGGATACCGTAGAGGAGCAGGATATCCTTCCAGCTCTAGCTGATTCGGTTCTTCAGTTAGGTGAAAGATCCTAACCGATTCATGTATGTTTGTTTTATTATTCGGTTTAGCTACCCTTCACTTGGATCCTCCATGAGTATCCGGTTTTTCCGCTGCGTATGTTATTGCATTTGATTGTCAATTTGCACGCCCGGATACTTACAGGAATTTCCACAACAGTCCTGAACTGTTGAACCCCCAAACTGTCCAACCAAGAGAGAAGCCAGACAACAATCAACTCAACAAAAACAACAACCACCAAGCATTAAAACAGAAAAGACGAGTTTAGAAACCGGATCCTTACCGGAGTAAGGCAACCCGAGCAGCCACATGACAGATTCGCAGCTACTCTTTACCGAAGATGAACGCACGCTGGCCGGAACAAGCAGGGCCCGAGTCTCAACAACCCACTGTCGGCGACCCAACCACCAGCTACAACCACAATACACCGCCAAACAACACCACAGCCCCACAGCTTCACAGCACACACAACCCGACACCAAACAAAAGAAATGAACGCCCGATTAACATCAAAGCCCGAAAACAAAAGAGAAGGAAGAGGAAGGGAGATCCTGGACTTACCGAGCGAAAGACAACAACGAAAACTCGTGCCCTGACCACTAGATCTCCATGTAGCAACCCAGCACACCCGCCCAGCCGACAGCAGCACAAGACCCCTTGTCCGCTGGCCACGTCCGCCGGAACGACCTGCATCGACCCCTCTCCCAAACCTGTGTGCGTCGAGGCGACCACCACAGCCCCAAATCATACCACAGTGACGCCCAAGTGGTGGCGGCTTTTGATTGGAGAAGGAGAAGAGATGGTGGTGTCAGTGTGTTTCTAGATGAGATAAGAGAGAGAGAAGGAAGACGGGAGAGAGAAGGTGAGAGATGAGGGTGTCGATGTGGCTGGGAGAAAAAGAAAGGAGAAGAGAAAAGAGAAAAGACAAGAAAGAAAAGGGAAAGGAAGGCTAGGGTTTGGCCGGCCAAGCTGAACGACCCGTCGTTCGCTTAGGCGCGGTCAACCCACCTCTCCAGTCAACACCTTCTTTCTTCGTTTTTTTTTTTAACAAAACTCAAAATGACGTAGTTACACCCAAACTACTCCAAAAGCTCCGTTTCATGTCCAAACTCGAAACGGTTCGAAGCCCAACCTCGTCTTAGGATTAACTCCTAAATAAAGGAATATTTCCAAGGAATAGGAATAATTTCCTTGGCCAAAGACTCGGAAATAACTCGAGGGGAAAATGGGAATAAAATTTTAAAAATCCCGAAAATTCCTTAAAACTTAGTTAACGAGAAATCGAGGCGTTACAATGAAGTAGGGAAGGAAAGCAAAAACTGGAGTGGTTTCCTCTCTCCAGGTACGTCCACTACCTAAAGGTTCCTCCTTTAGGATTTCAAACACTCACTATCTTTAGGTTTTTGCAAGTTTAACCTTAACCTTTACAATCTCAAGCTTTTCTAGGCTAAGCTCAAACCTTTACAAGCTTTTCACAGACTAACCTCTAACTTACCCTGAAGTCTAATCCTAGACTTGAATACCTAGCAAAAATAGACCAAGTCTTGCTTACAAACTACCCTTTGATTTGATTTAGAAATGAAACCACACTTGGGTGAAGAATATGTGAAGTATCAAACTACAACAAGAATGAAGTAGGGAAGGAAAGCAAAAACTGGAGTGGTTTCCTCTCTCCAGGTACATCCACTACCTAAAGGTTTCTCCTTTAGGATTTCAAACACTCACTATCTTTAGGTGTTTGCGGGTTTAACCTTAACCTTTACAATCTCAAGCTTTTCTAGGCTAAGCTCAAACCTTTACAAGCTTTTCACACACTAACCTCTAACTTACCTTAAAGTCTAATCCTAGACTTTAGTACCCAACAAAACTAGACCAAGTCTTGCTTACAAACTACCCTTTGATTTGATTTAGAAAAGAACACAGAAAAACCAGACTTGAAACCACAAGTGTAAGCACAAGTATGAACTCAGATTTTGCACTATAACTGGGATAATTTTCAGAGGTGTTTTGAACCCTCTTTTAAAGCACTGAGTTTCGGGGGAAGGTCTGCAACGACTTCTTATATCCCTTAGTTGACTTCAGCTCTCTTTTACTTCAAATTGGGAGCATAACGCCATGTCAACTTCTTGGTTGCAACGTATTACCAAAAATAAAAAGTTTGGACCACCTCCATGAGTTGAGTGGGAGTCTCCAGCACTTCCAATAAGTCTTTCATCTTACCTGCTCACCAATTCTAAACGTTGGAAAGTGGATTTAAATGCTTGGGAGGACCACATGCAAGTTGCTGTAAAATTTGAAAGTGACAACTCGCAGACTTGTTGTTGCTTTTGAAACCGCAATCATCATAAGAGTATCGTTTTTCTGAAACCATACTTCCTCCTGTAAACTTAATCAACGCAAGGCATATACAAAGCATTCTTGTGAAGCAGTTTTTTAATCATCAAAATAAAACTTAAACCAATACCAAACATGGTTGGTTTCACTAACTAAGATTAAGAAGTGATTATGCCATGTTTAGGCCAACACTATCCCTTTAGATTATACTAAGAGTAACAACCGAATAACAATAATAAAATAATAACTACTGCAAAAATATAATTACAAAAAAAAAACTTGAACACTTTGCAAAAATTACGAACAAGAATGACTAGAAGAAGAATTTTCTTGATAAATCATGAGGGATGTTGTAACGACCCGGGTAAAATTTTTGTGATTTTTACCAAACTGTTTTAACTTTTTCTGTGGTAAATAAATTTTATCGCGGTTAAACAAGAATTTTACCAATCCAAGTCAATTTTTACTATCTTTACTATTATTTTTCTTACTCTCAAAATTATAGCTATTATCATTATTATTGTTAAATTCTAATCAAACAATAATTGTAATATTAATATATTATTTTGCTATGATAATTATGTTGCAATAATTTACTAAGTATAATTTAGAAAGAAAATTTCATCTTTCATTTCCATGATATTTAACAAATTAATCTTTGGTTATTTATTTTGAAATTTTATAAAAGAATAATTGTTAGATTATGTTTATATTTTACAAAGGTTAAGTTAGTGTCAAAACACAAGGTTTAGTGTAGTTTCGATCGATACGACGTAGTTTTGGTGAAATCAAAATATAAAACACAGGAGATGCTGCGTTTTGACCAAGGGTTTGTGGGCTGCTGACTGGTGCTTGCGGACGACCAAAACGACGTCGTTTTGAAGTCGGCAAGGCACCAATAATTTTCCCGACAACCCGTTGTGTGGAGCCCTATTTCCTCTACTTTTTGCTTACTTTTTCCTCATTTCTTCTTCCCCATTTCTCCCAGCCGCCGGCCCCATCTTTTCTTCTCTGTTCTTCTTTGTTTCCTTCTCCTTTATCTTCTCCTCCCCACACATCCCTCTCTCTCTCAATCATTATCCTCCACAATTATTTTCTCTGCTCCAATTCGTTTCCTCTGCCATCTCCCCCACTCACAACTTCCACCTCGCCTTTCCCCTCCTCTGACCACACAAGTGCCTCCCCTACCATCTTCCTCTACCCAAGGAGCCGTCGTCGACCCGAGACCCCCAACTCGACCGCTGCTACTCTTCCTCTCCTGAAGCACCGCCGAGCTCGCCATTTCGCTGCACGCGACGACCGCCACTCCAGCAGCCACGACGCCGACCTTCTCCTGCTCGTCGCCGCCAGGAGCCACCACGTACCGCCGATCTCCTGTCTCACCGCCTCAGCTCGCAGCCGCTACTACAAGATGAGTCAAGCTCGACCCACCAGGGCAGAGAAAACGCTGCCACCACCTCACCTCCCCCACCCTTTTTCCTCGCCGTGCCAACCCATACACCGACCCCCTCACCTCTGTAACGCACACGGTTGCAGCCTTTGGGAGCCACCACGTTCTGTTGACACCATCGCCGACCGAGATGAGTGGTAAGACCCGGTGACGCCCCTTTCTCTTCCACAGTTTCTTTCCTTTTAACCCGATTCGCGTTTGGGTTGTGGCAATCGGGTCTTGTTCTTTTGGATTCGTGTTAATTGATTTGTTTGGTGGTGTGGGTCTGTGTTTGGTTACTACTGAGATGGAAGTGACGTTGTCGCTACTGTTATGGTTGTGGGTTGGACTATTCTGGATGGTGGACTCAGTTGTGTGGTGGAACACCGGTTACCGACGAGTGGCCGTGGGGATGGTGTTTGTGTTGGTGGCCGGATTGGTGCTATGGTGGTGGGATTGGCCTGATTTGCTGCTGGGGGAATAGTGACAGTGGACGTGGGTGTCTTGATGCTGGCGTGAACAGTGTACGCGGGAATCCGGCGAAGTTTCCGACGTCCCGGGAATTTTCCGGCGAACCCGGGAACGGACTTTGGGTAAAACCCGAGCCTTGGACCATCCATATGCATCATAAATCGGGCCTCGAATTATAATAACAGAGTCGGACTTTAAAACGATGCTAATGAAAATTGAGTGACTTAATTTAACTAATTTATGATTTTTATTTTATACTTTATTTATTCCATTTTATCATACTTTTATTTAATTCATGCTTTTAATTTATATTTTCTGCTCTTACTTAATTTTCGACTGGGCTACTAAAAAGGCCCATCGTATTTAATTTACCGGTTCTATTTAAATTATGTTTCGCCTGGGCTCGCAAAAGGCCCATTGTATTTAATTTCAGTTTAATTAATGTTGATTGGGCTAATTACAATAAAAGGCCCATAATATCTAAATTTAATTAAGCATTTCATTTAGTTAAACTGAAGCTACCTTACCCTTTCCGAAGGGCTAAACGGATGTGAAGGTCCACCGAGTTTTAATTTCCGAAATAACTCAAATTATGTTTAAGTGAGTTAGTATTACAATTACATTTCTATTACTTTTAATTTCCAATCTTTTGGGCTAAAACAATCAACGGCCATACCTTACTTTATTTACCTTATTCTACTAAATGTTGCTCCCCATATTTCCATTGGCTGAATAATACAATGCCATGATTTAATTATGGGATATAACTACGTAATTTGGCTATATATATATATATATATATATATATGTAATTAATGATTTAATTTAAGGTTTAAGAATGATATTATCTTATTTGGATTTAACTACGTATTTAGAAGACTAATATATACATAATCGTACAATCTATTTTATGGCTATGCTAAGTTTGTTAACTTACCGGGGTATTTTGCTAACGTAATAATGGTATTATTAGTATTATCTTACTCTATCGAACATATATACGTACACGTATTTATGAATTTACAACATTACGTGATAATTATTTTATACCATACATCGGCTATGCTAATTTTATTCCGTTGGGGATAATTTCCATTAAACGAGATATTATAGGATATAGTATTTAAATACTATTTTGACGTATTTATCGTTTCTATTATTATATAATTATTGTTTATAAAACGTATGAGTATTTAGTATTTAATCGGGAATAATATCATTTACGTCATTATGGACTATGAGTATTTAACGGGTAGTAACTTGATTAATTTACAAATATATTTTCTTAAATATACACTTTATAAAAGTATACGTATATATGCTTTCTTGTCATAAGCAGCCTAAGGGCCGGAATATCGGCTTGGACGCTCGGGATTGGTTTTGATTAGAAACAAATATGTTTGATATAACCACTTGAAATATTTAATCGGTTAATTACCACCAAGTCGGATGAACTGTTGGGTAATAAAATAATTATGGAAATACTAAAATGAACAGAAAAGTCGTATAATAACTGTTAAACCGGTATCATGCATAATCATCTTGTTGGTGCAATATAAGTGATTGTGTTGCCATATATGTATATAGGGACATTGAGGTTTGATCGGATAGCAGTTTCAGAGATACATCAGGTGAGGATGGATAACCCTTGATATGTGCCCGTAATACTGTGTTTGTTTTGTTGCTTGATTGAACTGCTGAAATGAGTGTTGTTGGTTGATTGACTGCTATGATGTTGTTGTTGTTGATGTTAGACTGTGATATTGGATTTGTGATATTGTGTAGAGAATAATGATGAAACTGGTCTATGGTCTATGTGGATAATTGAGGAAAGAATAATGAGTATTGGAAACGGAATTGGAATTGAATTTGAGACGATGATATAATTGTCACGTGGAAAGTAGTGGTACGACTAGATGGTTAGAGGCTAGTTCTGTGGTGTCATGGCCGGTTTGGTTGGTTGATGGGGTTGTTGATCCCGGATGATGTTGTTATTGGGATGTTGATCCCGGATTTGTGATATTGGGATGTTGATCCTGGATTTGTTGATATTGGGATGTTGATCCCGGATTGTTGGTATTGGGGATGTTGATCCCGGATTGTGATTTGGCCTGGCATCCAGAATTAGTTAATAACCAGGTACGACCCTAGCTTGTCCAGTGACGGGGCCCGGAAGATAAAATTGGTAATAAAAATAATTAAGCATTCTTTTGGTCTTGGTTTAGTTACGTTTTAGTAGGATTCTTCTATTGTGTTGATGTGTTGGACTCTTCTGCTGTGTTGTTTGTGTTTACTTCGAAAGTATTACGGTTGATTATACATCTCTGTTTATCCTTCGTCGGTGAGCACTTCGGACTCACCCTTCGCTTGCGGGGTTTCATCCCGTAGGAAGAGTTGTTATAGTGCAAGAACGTACGAGGCAAGCTGCGGTGCACCCCTCGGGCAGGACTCGGATCCATTAGCTGCATCGGGCTTTGCGTATGTTGACATTAAATTTAAAATTGCTTCCGCTGTGCTATATTTTGGGTCCCCGAGATCGGGTGACGTGTATTTGATGTTGGGCCGTTGGGCCGTTATTTCTGATATTTACATTGTTTGTGCCACGTGTCGGCACTGTTGTTCGGTAAATACTGTGCATTGGGTAGATTTGGGTCGGGGTGTTTCAGATGTGCTCAAAATTTATTGAAACTATCTAATAAAGTCATATCAATATATCATTGCTGAAAGAATCTAATAAATTGAAATGAATAATTATCTCCATGTTGACTTTAAAAAACCTAAAAAACATAATACGATATCTTTATATCAAAATAAATAGGATATACGTGTAAAAAAATAAAAATAATTGAGAACTAATATAAAATTTTTAAAATATATCATGCTGCAAAAAAAAATTGAAAATAATTAATATAAACTCTATGGAATGAAGGTAAAGACAACAAACAGAAAGTAAAAATATAAGTGTGTTATAGAATAATATTATACAAAATAATTATCAAAATTTAAAAGTCAACATAAAAAATAAGATATATAAAAACAAAAATTACTTATTATCATATAATATTTAAAAATAAAAAAATTATATTACGTTAATTATTATTGAGGAATAAAAATTATACGCAAAATCAAAAAAAAAATAGAGAAGAAATAAAAAATCAATATAAATTCTGATATAATAGTGTTAAGAAATTAGAGAAAACATAAAAATCAATTTTTATGATTTTATCATTAAAAAAATTTGAAGTTTAATAATTAAATGAAATAAAGCATAGTACAAAAGTTGACTATAGATAAATCTTTAATCTATATAAAATAAAATTATCAAAAAAATTATATAAAAAATTTATCCATGTATAATGATGAGTAATATTGTTTTTTACATTAGAAAATCAGTAAACATTATGACATATATTATACGTGTGAACACCCAAATTTGACCCACGAATAATTGTTCTAACTTAGATTTTGAGTGTGCACAAACCAAAATCGATGAGATGATTCAGTCTTTGGCTAAGGCACATTTAGAATTTATTTTAGTGGAATGCACATACTTTATAAATTGGGGATTTTATGTACTTTAACCTTAGGATTAATGAGATGATTTAATCTTAGGATAAAAATATGTTAAAGTCTAGTTCATCAAAATATTTGTCTTATTTCATTTAGTTGGACTTTCTTATTTACTTTTACCCAATTATATTGAGATATTTTATTTTTGGTTTAAGAATAAGTTGGAGGGCCTAGGTTAATGGAATGTGGACTTCCCAGAGTTAATCAGCCCATAAACACAATACTTGCAGGCTAATTTTAGCTCTGATTTTCGTGAAAAATCAGAGAAATCATTTTCTAGTGGGAAATCTGTTTATGGTATGATTTGGGCATAAAATGGGGACTTAATGTGTAATCAATCAATTAGAAGATGATTGTGGGGAGTGCTAATCAAGAAAAGAGGTGATTCTGGGTTGATTAGGGGTTAATTACACGGTGGAATCAAATCATGGAGGAATTAGGGGAAACCGGGTGCAAAAAAAGGAAAGAACGGGAAAACGCGGGGGTGCCGGGCAGCCATGGCGGGATGAGCGCTGGGCCTAGCGGTCATCCAGCCCATGACCACCGGGCATGACGGCCATCCAGCCTACGACCGCCGGGCATGGCAGTCATGGATGCCCAGATTGCCCGATTTTCCCGATTTTCCCCCTTAATTTGATTCTACACGGTTTTGACCCAGATTTTTGGCTGAGATCTTGGTCATTAAATAGGTCCACGCCACTATACTCCCCAGAACATTATAAATAGGACCTCCCACTCACATTTCAGGGGATCGATCTCTCATTACACAAACACTCTTACAAACTTTGTTGCTAAATACTTTTATAGACAGAAAATCTGGAGAAATTTCATGGGAAAGCATCAAGAGAGAAACCAACAAGAGGACATCAAGAGGAGGTCAAGAGGAAGAAGCAATCAAAAGTAATCTAGGAGCCAAGAAGGTGGACAATCCGAGTAGAGGGACCTGATGCAAGCAGTCTCAGAAAATAATTCATATCTCGAGTTCTAGAAGTCGAATTGCTGTGATCTTGCACTTTCTAGAAAGATAAGAGGGAGATCTACAACTTTGATGTTGAGTCCAGAAGCCAGAGTGGACGTTTTTATTTCCCAAAATCCAGTGAAAGACGACCTATAGATTCAGTCCAACAACCAAGATAAGTACTCTAATCCCTCTTTGATTGTGAACCGTATCGATTGCTGTTTGCTGATGATTTGATGATGATGATGTGAGTATTGTGATGCCATGACAAGAACTACATGGATTTTGAACCCGGTCTCCAGGGTTCATAGGTGGTTTCTAGTGGTGGAAACTTAAGCCCAATTGTTTTTATTTTCCTTTTATTTCAATTCAATTTTGTTATTTTATGTGACTTGTTTCCACACAATACACACACTTGCACAAGGCATACTTATGTTCTTCAATTGCACAAAGTTTTTTCCCAACATGGATGGGTGCCTAACACCTTCCCATCCATGACGAACCTCCAGGCTCATTATTTTTATTTTGCTACACAGTTACCTTAAATGGAGTCATTGGGATTCAAGAACGGTTTTTTTTCCGAATTTTGTCCCATAATAAAATTCGGGTGGCGACTCCAAGGATAATCAGTGTTGGTTAAGAAGAAGGTGTAAAGGGAAAGGTGAGAAGGCCCAAGTGATTTTGGGTCGGGTTCTCACAGCTGGCGACTCCACTGGGGATATAGAGGGTTTAAGAAACTTTGTGCAATCGTCGAATCTTGTATGCCTTTTTATGTGTCATCATAAGTGCCTTGCATTCATGATGATTGATGTGAAGCCTCTAAAGAGGGCGAGGGAATCCGAGTCCGCTATATGCTTTCCTTAAGCGATAGTGGTTTGAGTGAACCCGTTTCTCAATGCTTAACAATGATGGGGATTAATGGGTCTTGGACCTCACGCGATATCCATTATCACATGTGAGTAGGTCAACCTATTTCTTAGCGGAAATCTCTAGCCCCCAACCAGCTACATACCCTGAGCATCTCATGCATATTGAATCAATAAGTGATACGTGCATTTTTGTCTGATTATTATTGTGGATTCGAGCATGTGTAAATAGAGTGTTTTTATTTCGATGAACCAGAACAACTAATAAAAAGTATATAAGGACCGTCGCGCTAACTCTGCGTAGGGTGCTACATTGCGTGGTGTGAATTGATGAGTCTAGTAAAGGAACCCTAGGGGAGTAGGTATACATGTTTAAGCCGATGCTAGATTTTTGGTGATGTTTCCCAGTTGACACATATGTTCAGTCGGTCTACCTTGTCTTAGGGAATTAACATTTGCTAACATTGAGCATTGCATTACATGTTTTTTTTAAGCATAAAATACAAGTTCAAGCTAGGGTGTCTCACTTTTTCAAATACTCATCTTTTTGGGCTTGAGTCTTGATAGAAAGAAAAAGGAAGAAATGTTTTGAAAGAATAGTGAAAAATATTTTTACGAATGTATCCCACCACACTTTCCCACCGTTTTCAAATGTCTTGGAAAAAAATAAAGCTTGAGTCTAGAATCCCTGATGACCATAAACTCTATCATTAGAATTGAACCCTAAGGACACCATGGGTGAGTAATGCTTTGATTGGAAGGGGATGGTGAAGATATTAAGGATGATAGATACATCACAAGTCGATGATCCCAGTAGACAAGGAGATAGTGAAGATATTGGAAATTGTGAAGGTACCCTAAGGTGAAAGGTGGGAAGAAGGCCGAGGCAGTGATGAAGCTTCAACTCAAGACACCAAGGTGACTTTGGGCCTTCTCGTGAGAGGAGATGTAAGCCCCAGTATTTATGGCAGAAGAGGGGAGATGGGATGACTTGGTTAGGCTTTCTTGTCAGAGGAGATGCAAGTCTGGGCGTTCTTCCATGGAGGAAGATGTAAGTCCCGTTTTTTATTTGCGAACCCAGTTGATGAGCCAAGAAGAGAAGTTGAGTTGATGAACCGGTTTGATTTAAGCCGAGCCAAGGAGCCAAACTGATAAGCTAAGTTGATGAGCCATAATGAGAAGCTAAGTTGATGAGCTGAGCCGATGAGCCGAATTGATAAACCAAGTTGATGAGTCGAGCCGGTGAGCCGAGTTGATGAAATGGGTTGGGAAACCAAGGTGAGTAGCCGAGTCGAGTTGTCAAATCGAGGTGCTGAGTCGGAAAGCCAAGAAACCGGGATGCGGAGCTGAGCCAAGCTGACGAGAGTTGAGTGCTCAAGTTGAGACAAACCAAGGGGGGCCTTTTCATGGGTAGAAACGTAAATCCAGTTTTGGGGGGAAGCAATGAAGGAGAATGCGGGAAGGAGATGAGACGAGATGAGGTGTGGTGAAGAGACAAGGAATGGGGAGAGTTGATGTCTGCATTTTCTCGTGAGAGGACAGTGAGGTGTGGCAATGAGGGGATTGATGGAAGCGATGATGAGGTGACAATAACAAGAGACAGTGAGACGAGGCAGAAGAGGTGATTTATTCCATGGGATCACTCAACCATGTTGGAGAATAGGTGAGAACTGCAAACATAGGGAGAGTTGATTAGAGACCACGAGCCAAATTACTAGGCATGGATAGAATGACGACCAAGAATCATGAGAGGCGGTATAGTTGTTCTTTAAAGTATAGAGGTTGAGTCAAGTCAAAAAGGGGTAAGGGATAAATTCTATGTCCAACAATCAATAATGTCATTATTTGTACTTTGGTTTTTCATATATGGAATAAAACTTTAATTTCCTTTTCTTCTATGTATATGGGGCAAGATGTGCATGACTTCATGAAATTCCATTGGATCAATCTAAGGGACCATAAAAACGAACTACGAAGACCTGATTCTGTGGATGTAATCCAAACACCTACCTTAACCCACTTCCCAAACACTTGTTAACACCAACCTTCAAACACATACCTAATTCGACCTTTAAACACATATCCAACCCAACCCCCATATTGACACTTGAGTTACCCTACATGAACTCCATGTTGATTCCATCACATCCACCGTGAACACTTGTCTAGAAAAATTACTTCACAAAAAAATGAATCTGGCTTCCAAGTGAATTATGTCTAATTGCAGCTGCTTAAAGAAGATGTCACCCTCCCCAAAAACATAGGAAAGAAAAAAAAGAAAAAAGAAAAAAAAGAAGAAAAAAGAGAAGGAGAAAAGTGGGGAAAGGAAGTGACCTTGGTGCCCAAATGTTGATTCATCACCCGTTCCGTGAATTGGGAAGAAGAAGTCACAAATGAAGAAGACAAGTGTTCCCCTACCAAACACCATTCTACCAAACACCCACTATCCTCAGCCTTTCACAAAACACCATCATCTAAAACCCGACACCACGTCCACAGATATGTAGGTAATCCGGCAACGAGCTCGGTCTACAAATTTTTGGTTCCCAGATAGATTCAGTGGAAAGATTGGGGTCATTGCTAGATACGCATGCCACACTGTTGATTATATTCGGGCCTCTTTTGTAGTCATAAGGTCTCTCTTTTTTACTTTTATTTCATGAAATTGTTGTCAATCGAGTCTGCCTCTTTTAAGAAGGTTCACTGCAAATTTGGTCATCAATTTTTATGCATCTCCGATGGTCTCTCAAGAGCACTCTAGTTTCCCACTAACCTCTCATTGAAATTGATTATCTCCCTCTCCATTAGTCAACCGAGTATACCCAGCCCGAGTGGTCTTGATCTTGCTCAGACTTCATGGTCTCAGTATTCTATGTCTATGGTTGCTACTCCGGCAGAGAAAAAAGATAAAAAAAAAAAGAGAAGAAAAAAAAAGAGGGAAAAGAAAAAGTGCCTGCTAAATCGAAAACCCGAGAGGGCGGCCTAGGCAAAAGTTAAGGCCAAAATGAAAGTAGGATAGCAACCAATGACAACAAAGAGACACCTATATATTAGATCACATTGCTCTGTCAATTCTCAAAGCAAAGATTGCTCATCAAAAATAGACCACTCGATTAACCATGTCATCATCAACAAAAGGGATATAGAAGCGTCTGGGCACATTGCCTCCATCTATTTTCGAAGGGATATCCATTCTTCCATCCACCTTTCCTTGATTGAACAATTTATCCATCAAAGCCTTTTTGACAAGAAGTGCTCACCTTTGGGGTCCCAGTTAGAATTTTAACTGAGTGGGTTCATAGTCATTGGGAATCTTTTTCTTTGAGACTTTGGGGTTTTTGATGGGATAACTCGTTTTTTCTCAAGTTGCCTAACTTTCACCTAAGCTTGAATGATTTTTAATGCTCATGCATCATACTAGGGGCACTTACATTCAAATGCACTACGTCTAGATAGAAAGTACACACATCCAAACATACATGTAGAAGTAGATGGCACTTGCATCTAGGGGAAAGGGGAGACAGAAAGAGAGGAAAAGAGGAGGAGAAAGAGAAGAAAAGAGAAGAGGGATAAAAGGGGATAAAGAGAGAAGACAAGAGAAGAGGGAGGATGGGAGATAGAGAACAGGGAATCGAAAGGAAGGAGGAAGAGAGGAAAACATTAAGAGAGAAAAATTTGAGAGGGAGAAGAGAGAAGAGGAGAAAGGGAAAACATGTCATGTGTACTTACATCCAAAAAACTAACATGTAGAAGTTAGGGGTACCCACGTGCATTGAAAAGATAAACACACCATAGGAATACTTATACATCATTCACATATAGAACATGAACTCCTTGAGAAGGTAGACTTGATTGAGGGCAAATGGTTAATGAGGGAGGCAACATCATGAATTCATCACTTGATGTAGACTTATATTTCTTAGGGTTATTAGCTGAAGGGGCATGGCATGAACAAACCTTGTAGAAAATGAGAATTGTAGACAAGGGGCATGTCATGCCTTATTTCTCTGACTCGTTAAGCTGACATCATGCAATAGAGGCACATCTACCTTGAGATTAGACCTACATCATGACATTAGGGGCACGGGGGGCCCGTAATCCGGGTTAATATGGTTGCAAGGGACATGCTACCCCATCTTTGGAGTTAAATTTCTGGGGCATGCTACCCTACGCGGATTTGAGATTTGCTTGGGGCATGCTACCCCGTGAGGTTTGAACCAGTCGTTGGGGCATGCTATCCCGTTATGGGAGATAGTACCTATCCGGGCATGATACCCCACTCTGATTGATTGATTCCCAATAGTGCGGCGGGCCCACCTATTACACCCAAGGTTGAGACACCCAAGATGATTCTAAACTAGGGGCATGCTAGATCCCTTCTTTCCAAACCACAACTAGATGATGCTGGGGGCATCATGCCCCATTTCGAGGAAACCAGACCAGGGGCATGATGTGTCTGCATTTAGGCAAGGGGCACGACAGACCCCATTCCTTTCAAACCCACTAGGGAACCTGAGAACACGAGAAGCTTGAGACATATATAACCTAGGGGCATGTGATCCAGGCCATCCTGAACCCGCAAGACAATGAGAGAACCTGAGACACCCAGACCGGCTAGATGATGGGATACCCAGAGATGAGATAACCGAGCCATGAGTGAAAAGTCGAGGACCCAATCCTTGCAACCCAGAGAGGAGTGAACCCAAAGCCGAGACCTAGCGCCCGCAAACTGGGAGACGAGAGAGACTAGATATAATGAAACACCCGTGTCCCAATTTTACAAATAAAATACTCAAATAAAGAAAATTACCAAAACACCCTTGAAACTCGGGACACGAAATCCAACATCAACAATATCCAAAATTTTAATAAAAAGAGATTTCATAACAAACATAGTCAAACCGGCTTAGCAAGCCTCAAATCAAACCTGGCATCCTGCCGATACATCATCAATAGTAAATCCCGGCAATCCGCCGATAAAATAATCCAAAATCAATAGTGACATCTCAATAAAAATTCCAATGCAGCGGAAGAAACACACGGAGTAAAAATAAGAGAAATAAAAACAACATGCATGCCGACTACATGGATCCAACCGGGAGATCAAGCACAGCTACCTGCTGAGATAACCACGTCCGTACTCTGGAAGGAGTGGAAAGTGACTGCACGCTATCTAAAGTCTGAAAAACAACGTTGGCGATATGTGAGTCGCCTACTCAGTGAGCAATATAAGTCTAATTATGAGAGTGTGCAGATCAAGTCCGAAAGGAAAGAAGAGCAACAAGACAAGCATGCAAACATACAACAATCAGTACTAACATGCCAACACAATCATGCAATCAGTTCATTATTTCTCCATCTGTTGTGTTTTAAGTTTTCTCATTATGATTTATTATTCAGGGCCCCTACTGTGTGCGTCGAGCTCGGTCCCGTCTCATGAGACAACCAGGCATAAGCCCAAATACAACCAGGCACGAAGCCCAACATATCCATAGAGAGAGAGAGAGAGAGAGAGAAAGAGGGAGGTAGAAAGGGGGAGGTAGAAGGAGGGAGGTAGAACCGGTCATTATAGACCCATATGCAAATCCGCATATCACTTGCTATTCCGCAAGCAAACCCGAGGGGTATCACTTCCCGCTCGAAACAACCGGTCATCAGCACACAGTAGCCTAACTTCTACTGTACATTATCTTAGTTCACAAGTTATGAGTTTATGTGTGCCAAGAGATTGTGATTTAACAGGGTTGTGTGATAAAACAGCTCAATCAGATAACCGGGTCTCCGACCCACAATACATCACACCAAACACCCAGAATCACACCACATGTTATTATCCATAACTAATCCAATCATCCAGCTCATAAGCAAAAGTACACTTAGGCACACAATACAGATTACAGCATGTTAGCAAACAAGCATGCAACTCAAACAAACCAATCCAACGAGCTCATGCATACAAACATAAAAAAGACGTATAAAGTCACCTCAACGACGATTGCCCTGCGGAGCTTTTCCCAGAACAGATCCTCCAGCTCCCGAGGTGTTACCCGTGCCTGAATACCGGCACACACAACAAATTATAAACAATTACAATAGAAACGTGCATGCATGTAACTACAATACTCAACTGAGTTAAACCCGTCCCTAGTTAGCCAATTATGAAATTCCCGGGTCTAAACCCGACTTAAAGTCCTCTCACCAAAACTCCGAGTATCGGGACCTAAGGTTCACCGGCTTACGCCCAACTAAGTCCAATAAGTAGTTCCCGAGCCTATGGCCCACACATTATGTCCTTTACGAATTTCCGGCCTAAAGTCCAATCTAAGCCCAATTCAATTTTCGGGCCTAAAGCCCACTTCCTTAAGTCCTTATTAAACTAATTATAGGATTGGGCTCAAAGCCCGTTACTTAAGTCCAAAGTAAACCCGAGCCAAAGATTCCCGGCCTAAGGTTCTACCCGTGTCGGTAATTACTGGCCTCATACTACTCACACTCTCGTTTTCCACTAACACAATTAAGTACATAACCCAATTCCGAATTATAGTACATGACATGAATGAATACAAATCGTACATCCAGTATACCGTTAAAATGCCGAAAATTAAAACCCGAGCCTTCGCCAGAAAATTTTCGAGCCTCGCCGGAAAATTCTCGAGCCTTCGCCGGATTCCGGTGAACTCGCCGGAAACCACCCAAAGCTGCCACAACCAACGCCAAACATAATCACTTCACAGCAAAAACAAAGCACAACACTAATCCCCACAGTTCACTAAGTCGAATCATAACAAGAAACGCAAAACGGATCCTTACCCGGAATCTCACAGATCAGCCGAGAACTGTCCTCTGCCCGGATTTGTAGAACAGCAGCAACCCCAACGCCGGCGAGTACCACACGCACTCGCTGTAACACAGACTCGAGCAGCAGCGCCACACCGAGAGCCGAACAACATTCGCCGGCCACCAGTGGACACGTAACCCATCGCCGGCATCACATCAAAACCACACCCACATCAATCGATAACCCAACGAAGAAAGAAAAGAAAGAAAAGAAAACGAATAGAGACAACCGGCTTACCAACACTTCGAGAGGGCGGCGACGGCGGCTCGTCAACACAGAGCTTCAGCCGTCAAGACAGCCCTCACTCTCACCTCTCCTTCCCTGACCGGCTGCAGCGACCCGAGACCAAACGGCTGCGTGCCCCTAATCGCGGCGAGAGGGACGGCAGTTTTGGCGTCTCGTGTGTTTGTGAGTGCCAGGAAAGCGAAAGAGGGAAGAGGACTGGAGAGGAAGAGAAGGGTGAGGGAGAGAGAGAGAGATGGAGATGAGGGAAGAAGGAAGGAAGGGGAAGGAAGGTAGGAGGAGGGCGCCGTCGGGGAGAAACAAAAGGAAGAAGAAAGAAAAGTGAAAAGAATAGAAAGAAAAAGAAGGGGCTAGGTTTTTAGGGTGTGAGCCGGCCCAGCCCCAAAACGACGCCGTTTCGGGCTGAGGCGCGGTCAACCCGCCCTAGTCAACAGTTTGTTTTTTTTTTTTTAAACGATTCCCAAAACGACGTAGTTTCACTAGTACCCACGTTAATCTTCGCGTTTCACCCCGATCTCGAATCCGTTTCCAACGGAACCCGAACCAAGAACAATACCAACTTAAAATTGTCATTTCCAAGGCATAATAATTTATTTCCACGACTAAAACTCGAAAATACCCCAAGGGTAAAATTGGAATAAATATTTTCGAAAATTCCGAAAAATCAAATGATGAAAATTAGAGGCGTTACAGTTCTACCCCACTTAAGGAAATTTCGTCCTCGAAATTACAAGATAAGAACATCAAAACAAATGGGGATACTGCTCCTGCATATGGGACTCAACCTCCCAAGTAGCCTCATTCGGAGAATGATGGCTCCACCTAACCCGAACCATCGGAATAACTCGATTCCTCAACTGTCGCTCCTCCCGAGCAAGAATCTCAACCGGCTCCTCAACATAAGCCAAATCCTCAGAAACCTCCACCTCTGTCGGGGATACAACATGACTAGGATCAGATCGATAATGCCTCAGCATCAAAACATGGAATACATCATGTATGCGCGACAGCTCCTCCGGTAAAGCCAACCTGTAGGCCAGCGGACCAATCCGCTCAATGATCTCATAAGGACCAATATAACGAGGGCTCAACTTGCCCTTCCTCCCAAACAGGATAACACCTCTCCAGGGAGCAACACGGAGGAAGACTCTGTCACCTACATTGTACTCCATCTCCCGACGATGCTTATCGGCAAACCTCTTTTGTCGGTTCTGAGCAGCCCTCATGCACTGCTTAACCACCTCGATCTGATCAACAGTCTCCTGGACTAGGTCCGGACCAATCACCTGTCTCAGACCTTCCTCATCCCAACAGATCGGACTACGACACTTCCGCCCATACAATGCCTCATAAGGTGCCATACCAATACTAGAGTGATACCCGTTGTTATAGGCAAACTCAACCAACGGTAATGTCTCATCCCAAAAACCACTGAAATTGAGCACACAGGCTCTAAGCATATCCTCCAGTGTCTGTATGGTCCTCTCTGACTGTCCATCGGTCTGCGGATGGAATGCAGTACTGAAATTCAGCTTAGTCCCTAAAGCTGATTGTAAACTCTTCCAGAAGTGGGAAGTAAACCTCGGATCCCTGTCCGACACGATGGATAGTGGAACTCCATGTAGACGGACAATACCCGAAACATACAACCTCGCCAGCTTATCCATTGTATCCGTCTGCTGAATCGGAAGGAAATGAGCTGACTTGGTCAACCTGTCAACAATGACCCAGATGGCATCATGTCGACCCCGGGTCCTCGGTAACCCGATCACAAAATTCATAGTGATATGCTCCCACTTCCACTGCGGAATAGTCAAAGATCTCAACTTGCCGGCAGGAGCCTGATGCTCGGCCTTCACCTGCTGACAAGTCATACAACGAGCTACAAACTCCGCAACATCCTTCTTCATCCCGGGCCACCAGTAATGACTCTTCAAATTCTGGTACATTTTGGTGCTACCCGGATGCATAGCATATGGCGCATTATGCGCTTCATCCATAATCCATCTCCTCAAATCATCAACATCCGGAACACACAACCGATCACCGGTCATCAGAGCACCATCCTCCCGGACATAGAAACTAGAACTCTCTCCACCGAGAGCCCTATCCGGCAACTCTGCTAGATGAGGATCACCATACTGCAACTCCATGATCTTATCCCTCAAGGTTGGCCGGATGCTCAAACTAGCAAGCAACGCCCCAGTAACATCCACCTCTAACTGTGCATCTAACGACCTCAGCTCCACCAACGATGGCAATGCATAAGAAACCGAGTCCTCATCCACAGAAGTCACTCTCTTCCAGCTCAATGCATCTGCAACCACATTGGCCTTGCCCGGATGGTACTCGATAGTACAATCATAATCCTTCAAAAGCTCAATCCAGCGTCTCTGCCTCATATTAAGCTCCCTTTGGGTCATGATGTACTTCAAACTCTTGTGATCCGTGAAAATCCGACACTTCTCACCGTACAGATGGTGTCTCCAGATCTTCAAAGCAAAGATCACAGTAGCTAACTCCAGATCATGGGTCGGGTAGTTCCTCTCGTGAGTTCTCAACTGCCTGGAGACATAAGCAATCACCCGACCCTCCTGCATCAAAACACATCCTAAGCCCAGACCAGAAGCATCACTGAACACCGTGTACTCCACTCCGGGTCTCGGAACAGTCAAAACCGGTGCAGAAGTCAACCGACTCTTCAACTCCTCAAAACTCTTCTGACAACCGTCATCCCAAACAAAAGTACAGTCTTTCCTCAACAGCTTAGTCATGGGACCCGCTATTAAGGAAAAACCCTCAATGAACCTCCGGTAGTAACCAGCAAGTCCAAGGAAACTCCGTATCTCCGATACACTCTTCGGTGGTTCCCAATCCATGACTGCCTTAATCTTGGCCGGATCCACCTTAATGCCCTCACCAGACACAATATGTCCAAGAAACGCAACCTCATCCAACCAAAACTCACACTTGTTGAGCTTGGCATAGAGTTGTTCTTCTCTCAACCTCTGCAAAACTTGTCTCAAGTGATCCTCATGTTCGGCCTTACTACTCGAGTGGACCAAGATGTCATCAATGAACACTACCACAAACCGGTCCAGAAATTCATGGAAAACCTGCTGCATCATACACATGAGCACTGTCGGTGCATTAGTCAGACCAAAAGGAACAACCACAAACTCATAATGACCATACCGAGTGCGGAATGCAGTCTTCGGTATGTCTTGCTCTGCAATCCGAACCTGATGGTAACCAGATCGCAAGTCAATCTTCGAGAACACAGATTCACCTTGCAAGTGATCGAACAAATCATCTATCCTAGGCAAAGGGTACTTGTTCTTTACAGTCACCTTGTTCAACTGCCTATAGTCCACACACATCCGCATACTGCCATCCTTCTTTTTCACAAACAAGACCAGGGCACCCCAAGGTGAGATGCTCGGTCTAATGAAACCCTTATCCAACAACTCCTCCAGTTGTTTCTTCAACTCCTGAAGTTCTGCCGGAGCCATTCTGTAGGGCGGTATAGAAATAGGTGCAACTCCCGGTACTAAGTCAACTGTATACTCCACCTCCCGTTCCGGAGGCAACCCAGGTAAATCATCAAGAAATACATCGGGAAACTCCCGAACAATAGGAATATCCTCCACTCCAGGTACTAGTACCGAAGAATCGACCACATGAGCAAGGAAAGCATCGCAACCCTCTCGGATCATCCTGAAAGCCTGGATGGCCGAGATACAGCACGCCGATAGAACTCTTCGTTCTCCAACAAACACCAATCTACGCCCCAACAAAGAAGATAAGGACACTTCCCTGGCCCGACAATCAACTACTGCTTGGTGCCTGGACAACCAGTCCATGCCTAAGATAACATCAAATTCTCCCAAATCCATGACAGCAAGATCAGAAGGAAAACCCTCACTATCATATTCTATCGACACATTCCTACAAACTCGATCAACAACTACTATATCTCCAGTGGGTAAACGGACTCTTAGGGGTCTACTAAGATTATCATCCTCTATGTTATGAGTAGTCATGAATGCACGTGATACAAAAGAATGTGTTGAACCTGGATCAATTAAAGCATGTGCAAACTGACCAAAAACCATAAAGGTACCTGTTATAACCTCTGGAGCATCAGCAGCCTCCTCTCGGGTGATGGCACAAACCCTAGGAGCTGCAGCAGACTGAGTCGCACCCCCGCGGTACGAAGCTCCAGAACCTCCACGACCTCGACCCTGCTATCCGCCACCCGTGTTCGGAACAGAAGAAACAGCACCACTAGCCACTGAACTCTGTACCATATACTGAGAACCACTACCACCATTATCCCTCAACCACTTGTAGCAAGTAGACTTCTGGTGTCCCGGCGTATTGCAATACCAGCATGTACCCGAGAACTGTGCCGAGGAACCCCATTCCCGAGAACCAGACTGATAGGACCGTCCTCCCGAGGATCTGCCCGGTCCACCCTGATAACTCTGCCCTCGGAACTTCTTCGAACCCTGATAAGAAGAACTCTATCTAACCGAATAATCTGCACCTCCGGCATCAGAATACTGCCTCTTCTGTCCCGAAGCAGATGACTGCTTCCTCTGCTCGGCTGTCCGAGCCTCCTTCCCGATCAACAGAACTCTCTCAGCATCAAAAGCAGCAGCACAAACTGCCTCCCAAGTCTTGTGCCCTCCACCAGCCACAGTCATCGCTATCTCAGTACGTAGGCCGTTAACAAACTGCCTACACTTGGTCAACTCATCGGGCACGAACTCCCAGCATAAGAGAGAAGGATGCTATACCGGATCCTGAAAGCTGATACAGTCTCATCTAGTCCCTGCTTCACATCAAGAAACTGCTTCTTCTGCTCCTCCAGAAAACCAACAGTAAGAAACTCCTTGTAGAATCTCTCCTTGAAATCCTCCCAAGGCATCTCCACAGGCTTCGGTAGATTGGCCACAAGATCCTGCCACCATGACAATGCATACCCTGTGAACTTGTGTGCACTAATCGAGCCCTCTGCTCAGGTGCACAGGTGAACTTCTCCAGAACATTCTCCACCTGGCGAAACTAATCATCAAACTCCTTGACTTTGCCCTCTTCACCTGAGAATTCCTTCACAGCAGACTTATCCATATGTTTGTATCCACTCTCCATACCACCTGCTGCAGCAGGAGCTACTGGCTGGGCACCCTGCTGCTGCTGCTGGAACTGCTGCCACTGCAGAAAAGTCTGATACTGCTGGAACGCTGGGTTCACAACTGGTGGTACAGCATTCTGTCCTCCACCCCCTGCAGCATTATTCTCTGCTGCATTATTGTTCCCCTGACCAACGAGAACCTGCATCACCGACACATTGTCGGAGACATGAGTAGCGGCGTCATCCTCAGCATTGTGCTGCCCATCGTGATCCATATCGACGCCTATATGAATGCAAATGAGTCAAAAACACTCTTTAAGTCATAAATCCGGAAACAGGCTTAAACACATAAAACAATTTGAAACCAAAGTTTAAGACACTTTTTTAAAACCAAGGATCTGAAGCCTGCTCCGCTACCAAGCTGAAACACCCGTGTCCCAATTTTACAAATAAAATACTCAAATAAAGAAAATTACCAAAACACCCCTGAAACCCGGGATACGAAATCCAACATCAACAATATCCAAAATTTTAATAAAAAGAGATGTCATAACAAACATAGTCAAACCGGCTTAGCAAGCCTCAAATCAAACCCGGCATCCTGCCGATACATCATCAATAGTAAATCCCGGCAATTCGCCGATAAAATAATCCAAAATCAATAGTGACATCTCAATAAAAATTCCAATGCAGCGGAAGAAACACACGGAGTAAAAATAAGAGAAACAAAAACAACATGCATGCCGACTATATGGATCCAACCGGGAGATCAAGCACAGCTACCTGCTGAGATAACCACGTCCGTACTTTGGAAGGAATGGAAAGTGACTGCACGCTATCTAAAGTCTGAAAAACAACGTTGGCGATTATGTGAGTCGCCTACTCAGTGAGCAATATAAGTCTAATTATGAGAGTGTGCAGATCAAGTCCGAAAGGAAAGAAGAGCAACAAGACAAGCATGCAAACATACAACAATCAGTACTAACATGCCAACACAATCATGCAATCAGTTCATTATTTCTCCATCTGTTGTGTTTTAAGTTTTCTCATTATGATTTATTATTCAGGGCCCCTACTGTGTGCGTCGAGCTCGGTCCCGTCTCATGAGACAACCAGGCATAAGCCCAAATACAACCAGGCACGAAGCCCAACATATCCATAGAGAGAGAGAGAGAGAGAGAAAGAGGGAGGTAGAAAGGGGGAGGTAGAAGGAGGGAGGTAGAACCGGTCATTACAGACCCATATGCAAATCCGCATAACACTTGCTATTCCGCAAGCAAACCCGAGGGGTATCACTTCCCGCTCGAAACAACCGGTCATCAGCACACAGTAGCCTAACTTCTACTGTACATTATCTTAGTTCACAAGTTATGAGTTTATGTGTGCCAAGAGATTGTGATTTAACAGGGTTGTGTGATAAAACAGCTCAATCAGATAACCGGGTCTCCGACCCACAATACATCACACCAAACACCCAGAATCACACCACATGTTATTATCCATAACTAATCCAATCATCCAGCTCATAAGCAAAAGTACACTTAGGCACACAATACAGATTACAGCATGTTAGCAAACAAGCATGGAACTCAAACAAACCAATCCAACGAGCTCATGCATACAAACATAAAAAAGACGTATAAAGTCACCTCAACGACGATTGTCCTGCGGAGCTTTTCCCAGAACAGATCCTCCAGCTCTCGAGGTGTTACCCGTGCCTGAATACCGGCACACACAACAAATTATAAACAATTACAATAAAAACGTGCATGCATGTAACTACAATACTCAACTGAGTTAAACCCGTCCGTAGTTAGCCAATTATGAAATTCCCGGGTCTAAACCCGACTTAAAGTCCTCTCACCAAAACTCCGAGTATCGGGACCTAAGGTTCACCGGCTTACGCCCAACTAAGTCCAATAAGTAGTTCCCGAGCCTATGGCCCACACATTATGTCCTTTACGAATTTCCGGCCTAAAGTCCAATCTAAGCCCAATTCAATTTTCGGGCCTAAAACCCACTTCCTTAAGTCCTTATTAAACCAATTATAGGATTGGGCTCAAAGCCCGTTACTTAAGTCCAAAGTAAACCCGAGCCAAAGATTCCGGGCGTAAGGTTCTACCCGTGTCGGTAATTACCGGCCTCATACTACTCACACTCTCGGTTTCCACTAACACAATTATGTACATAACCCAATTCCGAATTATAGTACATGCCATGAATGAATACAAATCGTACATCCCGTATACCGTTAAAATGCCGAAAATCAAGACCCGAGCCTTCGCCGGAAAATTCTCAAGCCTCGCCGGAAAATTCTCGAGCCTCGCCGGAAAATTCCCGAGCCTTCGCCGGATTCTGGTGAACTCGCCGGAAACCACCCAAAGCTGCCACAACCAACGCCAAATATAATCACTTCACAGCAAAAACAAAGCACAACACTAATCCCCACAGTTCACTAAGTCGAATCACAACAAGAAACGCAAAACGGATCCTTACCCGGAATCTCACAGATCAGCCGAGAACTGTCCTCTGCCCGGATTTGTAGAACAGCAGCAACCCCAACGCCGGCGAGTACCACATGCACTCGCTGCAACACAGACACGAGCAGCAGCGCCACACCGAGACCCGAACAACATTCGCCGGCCACCAGTGGACACGTAACCCATCGCCGGCAACACATCAAAACCACACCCACATCAATTGATAACCCAACGACGAAAGAAAAGAAAGAAAAGAAAACGAATAGAGATAACCGGCTTACCAACACTTCGAGGGGGTGGCAACGGCGGTTCGTCAATTCAGCTGTAGATGAATTGGTGAAGGTGCTCTCCTTGAGGGGGGTAAAAAGCATCACGTCCCGAGTTCGAATCCCTAGTGCTGCAGCATGGTAAAGGATTTAATCGGTGGAGGGAGTGATGTAACAATACCTAGGTTTGGTGGGTCCCTCGGGGAGAGGGCCTTCACAAAAAAGGAAAACGATGTAGTTTCACTAGTACCCACGTTAATCTTCGCGTTTCACCCCGTTCTCGAATCCGTTTCCAACGGAACCCGAACCAAGAACAATACCAACTTAAAATTGTCATTTCCAAGGCATAATAATTTATTTCCACGACTAAAACTCGAAAATACCCCAAGGGTAAAATTGGAATAAATATTTTCGAAAATTCCGAAAAATCAAATGATGAAAATTCGAGGCGTTATATATAAGGGAACCCATACATGGGAAAACCAGGAGAGAACCTAAAACCGGGACCCAGTTTCTGTAGACCATGAGAAGAGGGGAATCAGAGTTGAGAGAGCCTATAGTCGGGACCCAGCTCCCGCAGACCGTGAGATGAGGGAACCAGATGAGAGCAAACCTCGAGGCGAGTGAGATAAACCAGACATGGAGGGATCTAGAAAACTAAAAAATGAGCAAACCAAAGCTGGGACCCCAGACCCGCAAACCAAAAGACGAGGGAGATCAAACCTTGAGGGAAACCAGGAAAGAATCTAATGCCGGGACCTAGCTCCTGTAAACTGAGAGATAAGAGAGACCGGACCTGAGAGAAAATCGAGAGATAAGTAAGCCAAAAATCGGGACTTAGCACCCGCAAACCGTTAGACGAGAGACCAGATAGGAGAACCAGAACTGAGACATCCAGAAGTCAGGACCGAGCTCTTGTAATGAAACTCCAGTGTCCCAATTTATTAATATAAGTTATAAATTAATTACAGATTGACCAAATTGCCCTTATTATTCCCGGGACACCCGTATCCCATATTATCTAATTAAATTGTGTATAGCATGTGAAGTGACCAAAATGCCCTTCTCCCCCGAGATACAATAAAATCAAGAAGAAATCATTAATTATGCAATATAAAGACAATACAGTGTATCAAAATAGAGTATGCAGCGGAAGACAAATACATAATCAAATATGAATGTAATGCACCCTATGGATCCGACCCGAGGAGGAAAGCACCGCCACCTGCTGATATGCATCAATGCTCAATGAGCAGTTAACCTGAAAAAGACTGTGAGGGGGTGAGACCAACCACTGTCTCACCACAAACAAATAAACCAATAATATACAATTACAAATCAACTACAAGTACACCGGCATTAGGCAATAGCAAACACAGAGCACAAACAATTCACACTACACAACACCAGTCATCACCAGACTTCAACCATCACTATCATTACTTATATCATTATCTTTGTTATTAGGTTTAAACATTTTATTAGGGCCCTCTACTGTGTGCGTCAAGCTCGGTCCCGTCTCATGAGACAACCAGGCATGAGCCCAAATAACCAGGCACGAAGCCCAAACATATCCATAGAGAGAGAGAGAGAGACAGATAGAAAGAGAGAGGTAGAAAGGGGGAGGTAGAAGGAGGGAGGTAGAACCGGTCATAACAGACCCATATGCTAACCGCATAAAATCCCGAGGGGTATCACTTCCCGCTCGAACCAATCGGTCAACAGCCCCACAGTAGAATTATTATAGTATGTTATTCTCAATTATCCTTTAAGAGTTGTACCATACGTTATTGTCAAACATCGTTGTGGGGATTTAACATCTTAATCTCAAATCCGGGCCTCCATCCCACAGTCCACCACACAAACCACAAAACCATATATCACGTTATTTAACACACAAAACAAGTCATGCTCGACAGGCTTATTATATCACACTGGTACACATTTCATATAATCATGCACACCGCATCAAAGATATCATCATCAAGTTACAAGGTGCAACCAAGCACATCAACACAGCAAGCAGACACGCATACAACATTCAAGGCCAGACAAATAATTCCACTTTATATACCAAGACAATGAACCGAGCATTGTAGGCAGTAATGCATACAAAGGTTTATAAGTCCTCACCTGGACTGAAAGGATCGCTTTAAAAGCTAGAGCTTCGTCCTGCACCAGACCATGTCGTTCCTATGCTATTACTGGTGCCTAAATAAATATATACACGTATATCAGCAGACACGTAGAGAGGCGCAAGCACGAAGAACACAAGACTACATATTCCATGATAGTGACCCCTATCACGAGACATACGAAAGCCCGGGGTCCAAGTCTAACTAAGTATATTGTTAACAATCCTTAACCTCATGTACGTGGGTGTATAAAGAATGAGGATCCAACCCAAATAATCAACTCTATAAAAGACATGAAAAGCCATTATAAAATTTCGTAGGCATAATTATTTACCCCCGATTGTATGAGAGCATAAGCCCAAATTCCAAAATCAACATGAGGTGAGTTCATGAAAACATCCTGTGACCCTTTTGGAAAACTTGCATTGCTTAGGGAGGAATAAATACATCATTGACTATAAAAATGACAATCCACTTCATAGAACCCAAGTTCCATGATGAAAACCCCAATTCACCGTAGCACATTTGACAAGAATCAAACCATTGATTCATTAGTCACGAATTTTTAACAGTTTTAAAGCTTGAGACATGATTAAAATGATTTAAGGGTTTATAAGCTTGTGCCTACAAGTGCCAACTCATAACTGAGAAAAGTTTAATAAAGACTTAACAAAATAATTTGCCAAGAACACTAAGAGTCCACGTGAAAGCAGTGAGGCTCAATATTCACATGAATGCAAACGCTATTTCGACAAGATCAAAGTTTGATAATCCGCTACATGCTCTATCTAACCAACCTTAACAAGCAAAAAACACACATGTTCAATTATTTAATTACTGGATTTGTGGCCAAAAGATAAGCAATTAGTAACGTGTGCCATAATGGGGCATAGATACGGAGCCCGAGCAAGCAATTACCCAGAAACAAAAAACAAAGCATAGTTAATAATAAAGACAGCTCAACTCGTCAACAAATAAAACGATAGAAATCTGGTCAATTAGAACCCGATTAAAAACGAGAAATGGGTTCCTACCTGTCAGAATACAAGACGACTACAGATCGACCTCATCGCCGAAACCGACCACCTGCAACCACTCTCCACAACCTGTAGCGCACCCCTGTTGAACACATCATTGTCCCGCGCCGACAATCCCAGAATCCGGCCACAGCAACCACCACCACGCACGCACCGAGCCCACCATCGAACACCGTCCCCTCGTCGCCGGTAATAAGGCATCAGACCCGACCTCAATACACCGAAGAAAACAAAAGAAGAAGAAGAACCAAAGAGCTGGGTCGGTGGCGATGCTTACCCATGCTCGGCGGCGGCACCGCGCCGTTCTTCGGGAACTGCACACTCGGAGGCTCCCGCCCGAAGGTCCTCCCCTTCCGAACTGCAGCGGCGTGTGTGTTCAATCGAGAGAGATGAGAAGAGAGATGAGATGACGGTGGCGGGTTTGAGTGAAAAGGAGGAGGAAGAGAAGAGAGAGCTCGTGGGGAGTGAGAGGGTGGGCTGCCGAAGTCGGTAGAGGAGAAGAAGAGAAAAGAAAAGAGAGGAGAGAGAGAGAAAAGAAGGAATTTAACACCTAGGGTTCGGCTGGTGTTCAAAATGGCGTCATTTTGCTTGGCAAAACGACGTCGTTTTGTCTCCCTCGCACCTCAGGTCAACGCAGCCATACCCCCTGGTCAAAACGCGAGCCATGCTCGAGTTTTATGTTATGGGCTCCCAAAAACGACGTAGTTTAGGTTTAAACTACCCCAGTACATGTGTTTTACACACTAACTCAAATAAAATTCAATTCTAAATCCCGAAATAATGATTACTTCCCCCATAGAAATAATGATAATAATAACATTGATAATATTGCCAAAGAATAAAATATTTTTCCCAGACCATAAATACCCAGAAATTTCGTGAGGGTAAAATTGGAAATTAAATTTTAAAAAAATTCCGAAAATCCATAGAAATTAAATAACGAAAATCCGGGGTGTTACATGTAAACCCTAAGAAACACACATCCAGAAGTCGAGACCGAGCATCCGCAAACCTTGAGAGACAGACATCCCAAAGCTAGGACCGAGCACCCGCAAACCTTGAGGGACAGACATCCCAAAGCCGGGACCGGGCTTCCGCAAACCTTGAGAAGCACTGAGTACCCTAGGGAGGATGATAAAATCCCTAGCCAGCAAAGATGAGATGATTCTTTGTTGACGTCCTGATAGATGAGAAGATTCCATCACGAAGAAACCGAGTCCCTTAGGAGGGCGATAAATCCTTAAAACCTTGGGATGAGATGATTCCTAAAACCCCGGGATGAGATGATTCCTGAAGTGGAGCACTAGGTGCTCCAACCATTGGCACACACCATTTACATCAAACCATTCAAATTTGGTTGTTCCTTTCTTGTGTTGTTTCGTCCTTAGTTTCTAAGAACTCATCAACGAAGGGCATCTGTGAACATCCAAATTTGACCCACGAATGATTCTTCTAACTTAGGTTTCGAGTGTGCTCAAACCATAAGATCGATGAGAAGATTCGGTCTTTGGCTAAGGCACATTTAGAATTTATTTTAGTGGAATGCACATATTTTATGAATTGGGGATTTTATGTATTTGAACCTTAGAATTAGTGAGATGATTTAATCTTAGGATAAAAAATATGTTAAAGTCTAATTCATCAAAATATTTGTCTTATTTCATTTAGTTGGGCTTTCTTATTTGTTTTACCCAATTATATCGAGATGATTTATTTTTGGGTTAAGAATAAGTTGGAGGGTCTAGGTTAATGGAATGTGGACTTTCCAGAGTTAATCAGCCCATAAACACATTACTTGCAGGCTAATTTTAGCTCGGAAATCAGAGTTAAATCATCTTTTAATAGAAAATGTGTTTTTGGTATGATTTGGGCATAAAATGGGGACTTAATGGGTAATCAATCAATTAGAAGATGATTAGGGGGTGTGTTAATCAATAAAAGAGGTGATTTTGGGTTGATTAGGGGTTAATTACGCGGTGGAATCAAATTAGGGAGGAACTAGGGGAAACCGGGTGCAAAAAAAGGAAAGAACGGGGAAACGCGGGGGTGCTGGGTGGCCATGGCGGGATGACCGCTGGGCCTGGCGGTCATCCAGCCCATGACCGCCGGCCATGGCGGCCATCCAGCCCATGATCACCGGGCATGGCGGTCATGGATGCCCAGATAGCCGATTTCCCCGATTTTCGCCCTTAATTTGATTCTACACGGTTTTGGCCCAGATTTTTTGCTGAGACCGTGGTCATTAAATAGGTCCACGCCCCTATACTCTCTAGAACACTATAAATAGGACCTCCCACTCACATTTCAGGGGGATTGATCTCTCTTTACACACACACCCCCATAAGCTTTGTTGCTTGGAGAAACTTTACTTCTCCAAGCCTAGAAACACGTCTATAGGCAGAAACTCTGGAGAAATTTCATGAGAAAGTATCAAGAAAGAAGCCAAAAAAAGGACATCAAGAGGACATCAGGAGGAGGAAGCAATCAAAAGCAATCTAGGAGCCAAGAAGGTGGACAATCCGAGTAGAGGGACCTGATGCAAGCAGTCTCAGAAAATAATTCGTATCTCGAGTTTTAGAAGTCAGATTGCTATGATCTTAGACTCTCTAGAAAGCTAAGAGGGAGATCTACAACTTTGCTGTTGACCTCAGAAGCCGTATCGGCCGTTTTCAATGTCTAAAATCTAGTGGAAGACGACCTATAGATTTTGTCCAACAACCGAGATAAGTACTCCAATCCCTCTTTGATTGTGAACCGTATCGATTGTTGTTTGCTGATGATTTAATGATGATGATGTGAGTGTTGTGATGCCATGACAAGAACTACGTGGGCTTTGAACCCGGTCGCCGGGGTACGTAGGTGGTTTCTAGTGGTGGAAACTCAAGCCCAATTGTTTTTATTTTCCTTTTGTTTCAATTCAATTTTTTGTTATTTTATGTGACTTGTTTCCACACGATACACACATTTACACAAAGCATACTTATGTTCTTCAATTGCACAAAATTTCACCCCAACATGGATTGATGCCTAACACATTCCCATCCATGACGAACCCCCGGGCCCATTATCTTTAGTTCGCTACACAGTTGCCTTAAATGGAGTCATTGGGATTCAAGAACGGGTTTTTCCCGAATTTTGTTCCATAATAAAATTCGGGTGGCAACTTCAAGGATAATGGGTGTTGGTTAAGAAGAAGATGCAAAGGTAAATGTGAGAAGGCCTAAGTGATTTTGGGTGGGTTCTCATAATGCGTATCAGGAAGATCTTAACTAAAATAATAAAAATATATGAATTGTTTTGTAAAATTATAAAATATGAATAAATAATTTATAAATAAAAAAACACTATTATTTCCCCTTTACATCTTTTTTATAAATTAATTTAATTTATTATTTTTCCACAATTTGAAAAATATTTTTGTATTTATAATAATAAATTTTAGAATGTAATCATAGTAATATATTACTATATCATGTCGTAATACATTAAAAAAACAATAGACAAATTTAATAATTTATTTTTATATAATTTATTTATTAGTTTTTATTTGAAAAATTATTAATATTAAAAATAATTATATTATATATTACCATGCTACATCCATTGCACGTGTAGAAAAATTAGTTGTTACTAAAAAAAACAATTTACTTGAATAATTTGGCTATTCATAAATACGTGAATTTGGGTTTCATATATATCTGACATCGATACTCATAAGCTGTTCTAGAGAATAATTTAGAAACAGTCTTTAAAAAAAAAACAATCAATAATGGAAGTTGATCCTCAAGGGCATAACTAATAAGTAATTCAAGAAAAAATTTTAGAGCGTCTTAAACAAAAAAAAAAATGAACAATCAGCTTTTCAAAGGTTGGAAGGATTAAAAAAAAAAAAAAGCTTAAAAATTTAATGGTGATGAAAAAGAAAAAGCTTCAAAGACCTCATGGTCATCATGTTTGATGATTAACCCCTTTGGTTTGGTGTAATGGGATGTAATGGAAAGGAATCTTAACAAGTGCCAATGGAAGCCTGGAAGGGAGGGATTAGTGTTGAAGGGAATGCTCTTCTTATATATGAAAAAAAAAAAAAACAAAACAAAACAAAACAAAAACTTACTAAGTGAAAGCACCATAACTAATTAAGGTTTCCTCTTCCATTTTCTAAGAGAATAAACTTTCTTATTTTCTCATTTTAAAAATGGTTGATTGCACATATCATCAAATTTTATTGATGAATATGCCATTTGATACAACATGAACTCTCCTGCGAGAGAAGTTGCACGCCCTTGGTTAGACAAATATTGATCCAGCAGATCATGAATCTGATGATCATACCCCAGAGTTAACCTCATTAATTTCAACCTATTGATTCAGAGAAAAAATGATGATGTTTCCTACTGCCATCCTTCTGTTGAATTTCAAGTTCATATGATTACAAATGATTTAACAATTGAATAACATTCATGCTGTTTACTTCACATGAGGTTTTGCTTCTTACACACTGCCAATATTTTCTTTTCGGGAAAGAACTAAAAGCAATGACTAGAACGCAGCTATATCGTTGGTATTGCAAATGAAAACTTATAATTGTATTAATATCCATACAAAAAGAATTACTATCTTGTCAAAAAAAAATATAATTCAAGGACTTGACCTTGAATCCTTACACATTCCTATTGAAAATCGCATCTAATAAAACAAGTTAGGCTGATGACTCCTTGAAACAACTTCGATTCCAGTACCTCTACCGCTTCTGGAAATTGAACACCTTGATGCCAAAGGCAAAGAAAAATGCAAAGAGCACAGTCCATCCGACAATTCCAGCAGCAATCTCTCCCAGGAAATCATGCTTGAAACCAAAATATGATCTGATAAATTCTTCTACCGTTCCGTCGCGGTCTACCATTGTTTTCTGTATGTCTCCAAACTGAGATGCTACCAAACCATACAAGGTCCATGCCACAGGACATCCCCAGAAGTACCATCTCCACCACACTGGCATGCTCTGTTGTGACCAAGTAGAGAAATGTAGAAACAACATTAGTGCGCATGCTCACATTACATTCAAGATAATTTCACATGAAAAAAATACTAATAGATGCCTGATACTTACAGGCCGGGGCATTATAAATCCGGAAAATAGATTCCAGATCGAATAAAATGAGGCGGAAACTATCGATGCAATGTGGTGGTTAGGTGTCATAGCAACAGCCATCATGCCGTAGTAGGTGAAGTAGAGCAATGTGCAAACCATGAAGAATAAATTCCAAAAGAACTTAGCAGCAGTCCATTCAAATCCAATCATAGAATACACCAAAATGCTATAGACTGCAGCTTGAGCGAAGACATATGGTATTTCAATCAAGACCTGCAATAAAAGATGGATTTGGTTTGTAAAAAGAATCCAGGAATGTACACAGTGGAGTAGATTCTATAGTAACTAAAGAATCAGTTACCTGAGCAAAGGCATATGGCAATGCTGAATACATTCCAGCAGCTCTTTCTCTATAAAAGACAGTCCTTTCAATTGCAACTACTGGTTGAACAGACAATGAATTTTGCACACCGAGGAAGAGGACAGCCGCATACATCGAACCAATGGCATTGAAAAGATCTTGTTGCCTTTCCCTAAAGTTCAAGATTTGGGTATTAGAAAACAAGGCAAGTGCAAGCAATCAAGCTTCATATTTTTAAAATTTGGTCTCCATTTCACTTTGACTTACGTTTTGGTGCCAAGATCCCAGAAAATTGTCCCAAACATCAAGCCTATAAAGGTTGTAAAGAAGAATCGCACGGCCGTGTACGGTGGATTTCGCCAGTATGACCAGCGTTGCTTCCAGAAGCAAGCAACACACTGTGTGAAGAATGAGGTGGAGTACTGTGTTGGAAAATAGAGGTCTTTTGAACCAGGAGAAGGTGTGCTTAGTTCTGAAATAAGTGCTTTGTTTCTCCTGAAACATCCAAGCCACAAGTATTATTAATAATATATTGCTGGCTGAGTTTTTCTTATCTATGTATAGGCTCACAATGAATCTTCTTTTCAGATGAGTCTATCATTCAAGAAGCTTATCATACCTGTATAGGTCTGAATTTCTGTAAATTTCTGTAAAATCAACACCCATAGCCAGTTCTTGTGCTGAAGTAGTAACTTCTAACATCCAGGTTGCTGGATTATAACCATCTTTAATCTTACTAACTCCTTCAATTTCCTACAGAAAACATCAGAGCAAATCAATCAACTAAAACTCTATCTATAATGTTAGCAACATCCAAGCAACTTTATACACTGTATATCTCAATTCTGCACATCGAAACAGACCTCAAAGTATTTGATTAGATGGGAAGAATGGCGACCCAATGGTCCTACGTAGATCTCTTGTCCCCCTCTCTTCATCAAGAATAGCTGCAATTCCAGATCAAATAATGAGAATCGATTAAAAATGTATAATGAACCCATAATATTCACAGCTAATGTTCTTTCTAAGATTTCTCACCTCATCAAAGGCTTCAAATATGTCAATACTTGGTTGATGGATTGTGCATACCACTGTCCTACCAGTATCCACAGTATTCCTCACTGTTCTCATAACAATAGCAGCAGCCCTAGCATCAAGTCCTGAAGTTGGTTCATCCATGAATATTATAGATGGATTTGCCACTAGCTCCACTGCAATAGTTAGCCGCTTGCGCTGCTCAGTAGACAGACCATTCACACCAGGCAATCCAACTAGGGCATTACGAATCGGATTCAATTCCACAAGCTCCATGACTTCCTCTATGAAATTCTGCAACAAATGTTTGCAATGCAGAAATTAATATGAGCCTCATGGTTGAACCATTTTTCCAGTTAAGACCAAGTTTAGAAGTAAAGACTCCTACCTTTCTTGTTTCAGCATCAACATCAGATGGAAGGCGAAGCCAAGCTGAGTAGGTTATAGATTCGTAGACAGTAACATGAGGAGAGTGGATATCATTTTGTTCGCAATATCCTGAGATTCTAGCAAAAGTTTCTTGCTTCTTTGGATATCCAGAAATTCTTATGTCACCTTCAATATACCCACCAGTTTTCCTGCCAGCCAGCACATCCATCAGAGTGGTTTTTCCAGCACCACTGACACCCATCAAAGCTGTAAGAACACCAGGCCTAAAAGCACCACTGACACCCTTCAGGAGAACCAATTTATTTTCAGTAACTCCTTGATCTTTCATTGCCTGCAAAGTTCAGAAACCAATATCAGCCCTGTTATATGTAAACCATATCCTTGCAGGAATCTGATCTAGTTCCTTTTCCCAAGATTTTGGTACCTGTGGCATATCTACGGAGTATATAACTTCATCAAAGGTGATAGAATGTGGTTCAAATGGAAGAACCATTCCCCTCCTTCCGTTTCTTCTGGCCTCATCCATGGACATAGATGTACTGCTTCTCCTCGCTCCATCTCCATGCTCTGCAGGTAAGTAGAAGTTAAATTAAGCAAAATTAGTTATTGGACAAGATCTCTTTCCTAAGGTTGTATCCATAGGTTTTTCCCCCTACCTGAGATACTTCCACGGTTTGATAGCTGAATGGATCCCCCAGTCCTGTTACTTTGTTCATTACTTTCAGACTCCTCCGGAAGAACAGCCTGAGGCTTTTCAAATGCTGCCAGGCAAAAGTATTGTTTTACATTAGTATATAGAAAAGAACTGAAATTGATGGGCTAATGATACTCACGATTGAGGAAAGTGAGAGCTGCAGTGAAGCTGAAGTTGAACAGAAATGTGAATCCAGCTAATGCCCCCACTCCAATCCAATACCAATATGCATGTGGGAAGAACCCGCGAGATTCCAGAACTTGAATTCCTAGTGGTTGTGTTGAGTTTGGACCAAACTGTGGTTCAAGAGACAAAATTCAGCGTCAGTTCTTCATCCAGGGGTAAAAAAATATCAAAGGAAGGATAAAAAAATTTTACGTGTTTCCATTTGTTTCCAAGGAATTCAATAACCACTATTGAATTCTGTGCATACATCAATGGTGAGGACCAGTAACCCCATATCCACCATTTCTTTATGTCCTCTGTGTAAACAAAAGGAAAAACATGTGCCTTCAGGATTTGAGATCAAAATATTAGATTACCAAACATAGTTAGATGGTTTCACTGATAGTACCTCTGGCCAGGATGAAGCCACCCAATGCGAAAAAGGCCAGTAAGGCAAATGAACCAAAGGTGTTAGCAACAATCATGTTCCTTCCAGCTGCTCCAATGAATCTGAATAGTGAAGATGCCATTTGGTGAACCAGTAACAGAAGTAGGTACTGCTTGAATAACCTGAAAAATGATTGGCACATGTGAATATCAGATAAAATTAAGTCAACTTGAATAGCCTGGTTTACAGCCTCCAAAAGGTGAATTCTTTGTCTTTGTCCTTACCTTTCTACACTTGGATCAAATCCAACCACATAGTAAGTCATGAAGAGCCACACAGCAACTTCGGCAAGTGTGACAGGAATTTTAAGGATCCATGGAGGAATAGAGTATGCCCATGCAGGATAGAAGAGAAGGTCCCTTTGCTTGAAAAAAACAGGAAGTTTTGCAATTGTCATAGATATTTCTGACATTCCATTGAACATGATCTGGATCACTGAAAAGAACAATGCACCGGACCAAATTCCTCCATCAGTTACGTTATCCCTGTCCATCTCAGTCCGCAGGAACAATGTCATAAAAATGAATCCAACCAACAGAAGCTACAAGGGAAAAAAAAAAAAAATGGTCAGGGCCTAAGCAAAATAAGAATCGTAAAAATGTGATTACTGCAGAATAATTTACTTGGAACATCTTGAAGAAGTAGACAAAAGAGTTTCTCTTCATGAGCAAGAATTCTCTGGCGAAATTAGCTTTAAGGAGCTCTTTCTTTCCAACACCATACTGTTTGGTAGCCAAAGCAGCTGGATGGCTCTTGCTTTTGTCAAATGGAACTGAGAGCTCATCTGCAATCCTCCGCCCTACACTGAAGGACTGAAATGCCTCAGAAAATTCCTGGACTGTGACAAACCTGTAAGGCCGATCTTTGTGTATCCAGTACTGTTGTTGATCCTTCTTTGATGTTACCTGAATTGGAATTCATCATAAATTGGATGTGATTATGGTGTTATACATACCCAAAGATAATATAACAAACAAAAGTTCTCCGTTCAATCTTACTTCTTGCAAGAAATCAGCAACTCCTTTTCGTTCAGGACACCTAAATCCCATGTGCTCAAAAAAGTCTAGCACATTTTCTCGAGGACCCTGATAAACAACCTGGCCATCCGACAAGAGAATGATATCATCAAAGAGATTGTAAGTCTCTGGTGCTGGCTGAAGAAGGGAGATAATAGCAGTTCCATTAAGAATGTGAACTGTCTGACGCAGTGAATTCACAATTTGAAAAGTTGTGGAGCTATCCAAGCCTGTAGAAATCTCATCCATAAACAGTGCCCTTGATGGTCCAACCAACATTTCACCTAAACCATGATTGTGGGAGATTAATGCATTGTACCAAGGAGAATACAGCTGAAATGTTTTCTATTAGAAATGGACTGGCTTTGACATTGTTAATAATACCTGTTGTAACACGTTTCCTTTGTCCACCAGAGATACCTCTTATCATTTCATCCCCCACCAGAGTATCTGCACAGACTTCTAATCCCAAAATCTGTAATTTGGACAGGATAGGTAAGAAATTTTCTACATCAAATCTAAAGGTACTTTTAAAGATAGTTTAACACCATTTAGGTTTTCTTCTTTTTATGTTGATAGTACCTTTAAAACGTAGTCTGTGATGACATTAGCCTCTTGACCCTCTGTTGCTACAGCCTACATACCAGAAATGAGAAAATTGAAATCACCAGCCGTCGAGGAGTTGCAAGGAGAATATTTATGCTTCAAGATGAAAAACAATAGTCAACTGAATTTAATAAGCAGGACACTCTGATATATTGCTACTTATTCTCCTATTTTCAGCCATTGTTTTGGTAGTAATTCCATCTTTACTCACCTTCATAAACACATCAAGATCAGGATCGGGCTTAATGTTTGCTTCTTTCTCTCTTCTTGACAACTCTGCTAACATATCTGCAATTTGCATACATACATTAAATACATATCACCCGACCCGACCCGACCCAATCAAGGAATTCGTATTTCCGGAACAAGGGAACACAAAAGTCCTAGTCTTACCATGTGAATGTCCAACTCCTTGAAATCTGGCAGAAAATGCTAAAGTTTCCCTCACAGTCATTTCTCCTATATGAAGATCATGTTGACTGATGTAGGCAGCTGTTCTCTGGGGTATGAACTCATTCAACCCGTGACCATTGTAAGTCACTCTGCCAGAAACCTGTCATAGAAATTGCACTTTCCAAATTAGATATGTAATCCAAAAGGCAAAAGTGTAAAAGCGTAAATCCTCGTGAATAATATACCCACCTTCAGAGCAGGATCAAGTTTCCCAGCAAGAGCCAGCAACAATGTGGTCTTCCCAGAACTTGGAGGTCCCAAAAGCAAAGTCATTCTACAACATAATCATCAGATTTTTTTTTATTTTTAAAAAATCAATTTAGAAGGAGATTAATTATAAAATAAGACCTAATGAATCAGATTTCAGATCATCATCATCTCACCTTGATGGCTTAATAACTCCACTAACATCCTTGAGAATATTGAATTTCTTCTTCCCACTTGGGATGATATGAAGAAAATTAACGATACCCTTCATATATATAAATTTAAAAAAAAAAAAAAGACAAAGGGAACGTTAGTTTACAGGAACAACATGAGCAAACTAAAGAAGAAATTTATCACTTTTGGAGAGTGGAAAATGAATGTTGAGTTTGCTCAAAGTTGTTACCTCTAACACGCCAAGAGTGGCGTTAACAAATGAAGGCAAAGCCCTGCCTCCTACATGAGCTTCTGCCTCCACATTTATATGTTCAAATCGAACTTCGATCGTCGGCATATCAATTCCGACCCTAAAAGACCAAATAAACATGAAAATCAGAAGTAAGAATCACCTACAGATCAGTATATCATGTACATAACTAAACAAGAGCAATATATAACAAGAATCACACAGTGAACAATAAAAACCGAGAACAGAGCCCTCTGTTCCATTAACAAAAGCAAGTAGAGGATTAAAAACAACAAAGAGTATTATATTGATTAACCTTTCAATACGGTTCTTGAGCTTCAACAAGAACTTCTCATTATCCTCCTCAGCAACTTTGACCAACCGGTCAAGTAAGGCTTGCCTCTGTTGGAATCCAAGGTCGGTGACATCTATCTCACTTGCTACGCCTTTGGATGCACTGGCCAGTATACCTTTCCTCAAGCGATCATAGGTTGGTAGCTTCTCAAGTGCAGCCCATTTGAGAGCCTCTTCATCGTCTTCCTCGCGAGATGATCCATGAGAGAACACTTCCACGCTACTGTTTCTTATAGAGCGTCTCAAACTTCCTCGCAAGCTATTAGTAGCCCTGTATATATCACCACCCTCCATTGATGAGTGATGTTAATTAAACCAAAACCAGAACCACCCTGCTTCCTCTCTCTCTCTCTCGCTCCCTCTTTTGTGCTCTTTTTTTTTTTTTTGGTTAAATTGAGCAAGTTCCCTTCTTTTTTATCCTAGGAGAAGAACAGCAAAAATGCAGCAGGGCCCAGATTTTGTTTGTGTGTGTTTAATTATGTATTGGTTTTCTTGAATCAAAAGAATGAAAGAATGGAAGTTCTTTTGAGTTTTGTTTTGAGCCCAGAGAGAGCACAATGGGTAGGCAACCAAGAGGCAGATAGATGCATTTTATAAGGGGGGGGGGGGGGGGGGGAGGGAGAGCCGTGGTTAAATGTGGCGGCATATGTACAGCAAAGTTGAAACTTTTGTCCTTCCTGCCTCAATTTTTGGAAAATAGAAAAGAAGGCACAGAAGGAAAATCATAGGGAAGTTTCGGTTTATGTTTCTTTCTATTTCTTCTTCTTACACCCCCACCCCATGTCATCATCTATTAAAGGTCAATTTTTTTTTTTGGATTTAAATACGACACAAATTATAAAGATTGACATGGAAAAAAAAATCTATATTACTAAGTTGTACCGAGAATTTCCTCTTCCGTTGTACCCAAAAAAAAAGATTTTCCTCTTCCGTTATTTTCTGAGAAATAAACTTCTTCATTTTTTCTTATTTTAAAACTTTCTAATACCATTCTAGCTTCCAAAAAACCCTTTCTAAGTAGATGCTTCCAAACTCTAGACGTTTTAACCCTTGCATATAGTAATTGTAATTTATTTGACCAACAAAGACTTTTATTTGGCACAATTTTTAATTAAGAGTCGAAACAAATTCTCCAAAAAGGAAATTTAAGACTCAATAGATATAGCCGCCAATTGGTGCCATGCCAGCTATAATATCATGAATCTGCCTCCTCCTGTTGCTTTTTTACCCCTTGCTCTCCACGTTATAACGAAGCTAATAACTCTCCTTTCTAGAAGAACACTAGAACAGAATCCAAATTTCCACAATATGCGTAGGGTTATGGAAAGGCAATCCAGAAGAGAAGGACAAAAGAAGACACCAAAAGCCAAATAGTCAAAACACAGGCACGCTACAAGGCAATTAAGACCCGAACGCGTGTGATGTGTCATGTGACCACACGAATCTTATTATGTACTGTATCATGGATTCATTTCTAGAAGCATGATGCTTACGTCACCCCATACCTCCTCTTCATCTCTTTGCCAACCCGTAATGTGTGTTAAGTAACGGAGTACAGTAGTTACTACTACTTCCTTCCATTTTAGCATTTTCAAGGATGTTTGTTTATGATTTATATTTTTCATTTGATTTTTTTAAAATATAATATTAAATTATTCTCTTTTAAAAATATTGTTTTATGGTCAATACTACTTATTATGCAGTGACATTTTCTATTTCAAAATATCATAGATTTCATCTCAAAGCTAGGAATGAGGGTGGTCTGGTCTTGGTGTAGGAATTATATAGGTTGTTTTTAAATTCCGATGTAACAAGAAAAACATTGTTTTACCCTCTCTTTTTTGATTAATTATTTGTTAAAGAGTGATAATAATTATTGGACGGAAACAATAATTGTAAATACGCACGTCCTTTTACTTTGACATGTTTTTTAAAAATTTTAGAAGCGCTAGTTTCAATCGTTCTGTATGTTAATGAGAAAGATAAGCAGCTCTACCTTTTCTGTTTGATCCAGAGATAAGGAAGTTACGATAATATAAAGGGGAGAACTGAGAAGGAAATAAAACAAATAAGACATTTACTAAAAAAAAAAATAAGGCGAGAGCAGTACTCAAGAAAAAAAAAACAAGAGTGATTAAGGAAGTTAGAATTAAATTTTTTCTCATAACTACTGCAGAATGCCACTCCCATAAATTGCAAAGAGACTAATTTATTACGTTCAATTTCTTTAAACCAAGTTAAAATGAAAAAATTAATTTTTCCCATTACTAGAATGTACCTTTCGCTGACTTGTAATCCATGTCACTAAGACACTAGCTAACCGTACGCCGATTTTGCATTAATTTTTTGTCCCCCTTTTACCCTTAAGTAATTACATGGATGGAGGAGTGAGCAGTCACTAATGCTCCCTGTATACTGTGGTCCTGTGATGCATTCAAGCAAGCTTCAAGCACTATTGGCAAGGATGATGGCCCTATGGTTCTCTTTCAAGGTCCCATCACAAGGGTAAGATCAATGATGTTGAAGAATCAATTGCTTCAACACATTCAAACTTTGATTAGCAAGGAGCTTCAAGAAGATCATGTAATAAAGCTTGGAGAAGAATTGAAAAAGCCAATCCATGTGATCACTTGTGAAGAGTAATCGACATCAAGCTTATGTGGGGCCAATCGATTTGCTTCTAGAAGTTGTGGGACCCATGTCGATTAGTTTCATTATTATTATTCTAGTTAGCCGAATTTTTATTATCTTGGAACAATTAATTTCAGCTAGTTTTATTTAATTGGGTCAGCTCCTTTTGATTGGGTTAATTAATTTGGGCTTTAGTTTATTTAGTTGGGTTTTTATTATAAGAGTTTAATTAGAGTCCAAAACAATGTTGGATCAATTAAATCCTAGTCTAAAGGGGTAGTCCTAAGTCGGCCTAGGGTAGGAATTAAAAGTTAAATCCAATTTGACCTAGGTTTGTGTCTAGCCGACTTTAGGGTTAGGTTTAGTATAAATAGATCTTTTATTTACTTGTGTCGACATATGAGATATTATTGATAATAAAGTTTGCCTTTGATGTTTTCTTGATTGAGTGATTCAATGTTTCTAAAGGGAGTGATTCTCTTTGTTTTACATTAGGGTTTTAATATTACTTATCAAGTTTTCTAACTTATGGCATGTTATTCTTGTAACAGCCCGGGTAAAATTTTGGATTTTTACTGGGACTGTAAAAGTCTTTTTACCGTGATTTACTGTAGAATTAATCTTGGGTAATTAATTCAAGGTAAATCGAGCGTCGTTTTTCGAAACCGAGAGTTTTTCCGCGCTCGTGATTTTTCCGTGGATTTTTCGAGCCTAAGTCGGTATTTTTTTCCCGGGTCCCGGATCTTCGGAAAAGTCACACCGGAAAATAACTTAGTGGGTGTATCAGTTATTTTCTGGTCCGGTTTGGTCACGGCCCTACATAGTGGAGCCGCCCCTTCCCTGTTACGCCTGTGATTTTCTTCCGGTTTGGTCACGGACGCTCGTTGATCATGCTGTAGGCTAGCCGCTTTCTTCTGCCTAGATTGGCACCCTCGACGAAGAAGACGGATGATGGAGCAGGCATTGTGTTGGGACGTGTTGGTGTTTTGTTTTTCAGAGTTTTGTGGTTTTGTTTGCCTGAGCGTTGTTTGCTTTTAGATGCTTTTGATGATTTACACCCCACCGCTCTGTTTCTTTTATACTCCTATGGGGAGCGTGATTACCGTTTTTTATTTTCAAGATGTTGCTTTTTGAAAATTTTTCCGTTGCTTTATTTATTGCTTCGTTACTTTATACGTTTTTCGGGCTACATGCAGTGTTTTTCAGCCCTTTTCCATATCGCGATTTTCTTTCGCCTTGGCTACTCTGTTCTTTCTTTTCATGGTTTTACCATATTTACTTGCATCTTTTATCACATGCATTCGTGACCGTTGTGGCTAGATGGATGGGACCATACCTCGAGTAGAGTGTATGTGCGACAAGCTTACACCTGTTCGGACATCTTGGAGGGATACAAGACTTGACAGACGTTTTTGGCTCATGCGGAATTGGCGAACAAGTGGATAACGTTTCTTTCGAGGGACACAGAACGCTCTCGTGATCATCGCCGTGCGAGTTAATGGATGTCTTTTTCACGAGCGAACCGATGTCATCGTTAGCTATGTACGTTACGTTTCTCGGGATCGAGAATTGTCTACGACCGATCTGGAGCGCCGACCATGAAAACGTGTTTTGTTTTAATTTCTTTATGTTTTGATTTTGTTAAACGAGTTTTGTTTTTAATTTCTTTATATTGATTTTATATTCTTATAGTTGATTTTTATTTTTCTTTGAGATGTTTTATTTTTCTGTTTAACAAGAGATTTCGTAACACAAGAGATTTTGATTTAAAAAGAAAACTTATTTTATTTATTTTATAACAGTTTTACAACGGAGAAGAAGTACTCTATTGAGTTACATGCTTCTCTAGGTCTTTTACAAGTTTTTGGACGTCTTTCATGTGAGGGAAGAGTTCCGCACACGCCAGTTCTATCTGCGCCACCGCCGAGCTGATCTTCTTCAGTGAGACGTTCAGCTGCGTCAGAGTCTGCTGCGGTGTGCTGCTTTCAGCAGTGGCCTTGTCCTTCCGATCCTCAGCCTTCTTGTTGGCACGTTTCTTTCGCCGTCTGCTGGAGACGACCATGTGTTCCTTCAGGCCGATGATGTTGGTTTTGAACCGCTTCTTAGGAGGTTCTTCATCGGAGCTTGTCGGGAAAGCAGTGCCGCCGATGTAGCTGTTGTTCTTGGAGTCAGAGGTAGTTCGAGATCGGAGTGGAGAGTCCATGGCTGAGAGTGAGTGTCTCAGTTATGAGGTTTGGTATTTATAAGCGGATGAGATGTCGCTTAAGGGTATAAGCGGTATCTCATGTTGAGTTTGGACACCTGGCAGAGTGTGCCAGAAGCTTATCGTGGTAGGACCCACGAATAAGACGACGGAATTTCGGGGACGAAATTCTTTTTAAGGTGGGTAGACTGTAACAGCCCGGGTAAAATTTTGGATTTTTACCGAGACTGTAAAAGTATTTTTACCGAGACTGTAAAAGTATTTTTACCGTGATTTACTGTAGAATTAATCTTGGGTAATTAATTCAAGGTAAATCGAGCGTCGTTTTTCGAAACCGAGAGTTTTCCCTCGCTCGTGATTTTTCCGTAGATTTTTCGGGCCTAAGTCGGTATTTTTTTTCTGGGTCCCAGATCTTCGGAAAAATCACACCGGAAAATAACTTAGTGGGTGTATCAGTTATTTTCTGGTCCGGTTTGGTCACGGCCCTACATAGTGGAGCCGCCCCTTCCCTGTTACGCCTGTGATTTTCTTGATTTTCTTTTCCCGTGACCTGCTCTTCCTGCTTTCATTTTCACGCATCTCATGTCTCCTCACCATCTCCTCTCCCCAGCTTCTCCTTCTCCACCGTCTTCCTCTTTTTTTTTTTTTTGCAACCTGCATAACCATAGTGTAATAAAAAAAAAACCAAGCAAAGACTCACACCCATCTACTGCGTCGTTTTGGCACCCATCCCCATCTCTTTTCCTCTTTCTTTTTTTTCCTCCACCGTGACCAACCTTCCCCCACCGTGAGCCACCTCCACGCCGGCCGAGCCCCACCAACACCTCACGCACCCCCAGCCACCTCTCTTCTCCTCCTCCACACTTTCGTCACCGTCGAGGCAAGCCACCACCCTGCCGCACCGCCTCGCTGCTCGGACGAAGCCGACCCGACGAGACTCGACCTCCACCTCCTCACGTCGCGCCTCCGACGAAGCTACGCCCGCCACACCTGCACCTCGACGTCACCGTCGCAGCCGACGACGCGTCATCTCCTCGTCGAGCTGCAGGACGCGAAGCCACCACCGCTTCTCCTCATACCAAACGCCGCTGCTGCTGCAGATCGTGCCACCTTGCCTCGCCCTCCTCGCCGCCCATCCATGGAGTGTGAACCCGACGAGTCGACCTCTCCTCCTCCTGATGTTGCGGTCGCACCTTCTTCACCGTGACGCTGCCGATCGCACCGCTTCCCACCGGTCGACACCGACGTGCCAACGCTTGCAGGAACCCGTGAAGTACCGGGTTGTGGGTGAGTGATCCAGTCTACAAACGGGTCAGGCTGAGGGCTGGGACAGGGTTGGGCCAGGCTCGATTTGGGCCTAGGCTTGGACTTGACCTTGTTCCTGGGCTGATCTTTTGGGTTTAGCCTTGGGTTTGGTTGGAATTTTGATGGGTTGGACTGTAGGTTGTGGGTTTCGGCCCAGTTCGTTTTAATTAAATATAAAAAATAAATATGGTTATAAACTGTATAAATTAAATAAAAAATTAAGATGTGTTTTCTGGAAAATATATAAATGGTATACCTAAGTAATATTTTTAGAAATAGATTATTATGTTGATAATGTAATTATTTGGGGATGTATTATACCTTTAGAAATTAAATATGTATACCTATATTATTTCCAGGAGAAATGTTTATAAGATTATAATTTCTGGGAAAAAAAATATAATACGTGTAGTATATGTTTACCTTAATATATATATATTTGATAAAAAAAATTTTCTGAATGAATATATATATATATATATATATATATATTTATATTTATAATTAATATATGTAACTAGAAAAATAAAGAATATGATGTAATTTGTTATATCAAAGTATTTTCTGAAATATATGTAATCTGTTAAATATTTAATATGGTGATACTTTTATCCTATGGAAAGAATATACGATATGGTAAGGAAACAATAATTATTTTCAAGGTAATATTTTCGGAAAAAGGTTCAATTATGGTAAAAGAAAATAATAACGGATATGAACCGGGATGGTTTATTTCGCAGTTTTGGCATCATAGCATACCGATTATGTGTATTTATGTGTATATATTGTTTTGTTGGATAGGTTTGGATATCGGGCAGTTTCCCGAGGAGCCGGCGTCGGACCAGTCATTGTTTCCGGAGTTGAGTAATCGGCCAAGGTGAGGATGTATTTCCTTTGATATGTGCCTATATTACTCGGTTGTTGTGATTGATGATTATTGTACTGTTGAGTGTTGCATTTCCTGTGGTTTATTTCGGGATATTTATCCCGGTGCTTTGATTGGTTTCTGGGATGTTTATCCCCGTGTTGAGGTTTGGATATTTACCACTGTGTCTTTTGGTATAGAGTATAATGGATTAAATAATATAATGTGATAAGGATGTCGATCCTTGATTTTGGATAGGGATGTCTATCCCGGTATTTTGGTTAGGGATGTTGATCCTTGTGATTTGGTTTTGATAATGATAATATAATTGTCGCGTGATAAGTAGTGGTACGACTCGATGGTTTAAGACTGTTTCGTGGTGGCCTTGACCTGGGTTCTTGTGATAAGCATGTCTATGCTTGGGATGTCTATCCCGTGATTATTTTTGGGATGTCTATCCCTGGGTTCGTATTTTTAGGATGTCGATCCCTGGGTTCTCTGGATTTGGTCTGGCACCCGGAATATGTTGATAACCAGGTCTGACCTCTAGCTTATCCGTGACGGGGCCCGGAAAGATAAAATTTGGAAATTGGATTTTTGTTTGTCTTTCTTCGTCTTGGACCGGTTTTGGGTCGTGTCTTTTGGTTGGGCTGTATGCCTGTTTTTGACTTGAGTAATTATAGTGTTGCATACTGATCGTCTATCCATAGTTGTGAGCACTTCGGACTCACCCCTCACCTGCGGGCTTTCATCCCGTAGGATGAGTTATTTGTGGTACAGGTTGATGCATTCCAGACAGGCTGCGACGTTATCCCTTGGACAGGGCTCGGATCCATAATTTGCATCAGTGTCGCATACAGTATTTTGTGAGTTATTAAAGTCTTCTGCTGTGCATTATTTTGTTATTGTGGGCCATTGGGCCGATTATGTTGTTATTGGCGTTATTATTTTTGGGTTGTTGAGCCCGGGTTACTGTTGTATACACTGTATGCTGGGCTTTATTTGGTCAGGTTGTTACAGTTCCGGCACGTGTTTACTGTGTACGGTAAATACGGGTCGGGGCATTTCAATTCTATTCCTTGTATTTTTAACTCTTTGAATTTCTTGCTGATTAGGATTCAAGGTGTTGGTTGCACTAGATTCTATCCTGTGTTTTAAAGCTCTTTCTATTGCTTCTTGCTGATTGGGAGTAATAAGGGGGTGGAGATTCACAGAGTTTGATTGAGATTGAAGGTCGGGACAACGGTTTGACACTGTGGAGATTCTAGGGTTTCTGTCGTATCATCGTGCTTAGTGATGAATGATACCATATAACATCATCAATTAATTGAAATCAACCAAAACTTATATTTACTATCTTTAAAGCTATTGTTCTTTCTTGCTGATTTGGGGAATAAGGGGTGGAGATTCATATTAGTTTGATTGAGATTGAAAATCGGGACAATCAAATTGAGACGGAGGTGAATCTAGTGCTAATTCTAGGTTTGTTGTCTTATCATTAACATATATCTGTTTAATTTAAATGGGATAAAGTTTATGTGTAGGCCATATTATGTTTTCTATCTTTGACAATATGCAATTCTTACCAACTCCTTAGAACCCTAATCAGTAAGAAATCTAAAGAACTTAGAAATACAAGGAATAGAATTAAATGCCATAAGTTAGAAAACTTGATAAGTTAAATTAAATCCTTAATGTAAAACCAAGAGAATCACTCCCCTTAGAAGATTGAATCACTCAATCAAAGAAAACCTCAAAGCAATTTTATTATTTCAGAAAATATATCTAGTGTAATCGACATAAGCAAATAAAAAGAGTATTTACACTAAAACGTATTACCCTAAGTCGGCAACACCCTAAGTCCAATGACAAATTGGACATGTCTTCCAAACTTAACCCTAATGCCGAAATATGACTACCCAATTGGACTAGGTTTTAATTTCAATCCAACATATCAAAGAAAACCTCAAATTAATTTTATTATTTCTGAAAATATATCTGGTGTAATCGACATAAGCAAATAAAAAGAGTATTTATACTAAAACCTATTACCCTGAGTCGGCAACACCCTAAGTCCAATGACAAATTGGACATGTCTTTCAAACTTAACCCTAATGCCGAAATATGACTACGCAATTGGACTAGGTTTTAATTTCAATCCAAAATCTTATTGGATTTAATTAAACCCTTACAAAAATAGCCTAACTAAATAAGCTAAAGCCCAACAATTAAACCCAAATAAAAACAACTTGGTCCAAGCCAAAATTATAACCAAATAATTCTGAAAATTCCGGCTCAATTAAATAACAACAAATAAATAAAATATACTAAGGCCCTTAAATAATAAAAAGGATGTCGATTGGGCCCCACTTTTTCGTCAAGTCGATTACTCCTCCAAAGAGATCAAATGGATGGACTTCTTCTCCAATTCTTCTCTAAGTTTAATTATATGATCTTCTTGAAGCTCCTTGTTAATCAAAGCTTGAATGTGATGTAAGAGTTGATTCTTAAGCATCCTTGATCTTGTTCTTGTGGTTGGACCTTGAAGAAGCACCATGGCGCCATCATCCTCTCCATAGGTGCTTGAAGCTTGCTTGAGAGCATCAGTTAATCATGGGTAAGCTAACTTTTTTGCCTAAATTAGTTCAATCGACAAAATTATTATAATATTGATTTCCTTCATTTATAAGATTTGAATTGGAGCAATGTTATTAAATTCGGACCAACCTGGACGATTGAACCTGGTTAACTGTGACCCGGTTAGTTTTTCGAGTCAATAATTCCTTTACAAATTTCCGGTTGATCCTGGATTTAACTACTTTACACCCAAAAAAATTGCAACCACGTGGCCCGACTGGGTCAACCACCGATTTGGGTTTAACAACAATGAATTTGAGAGAATTCTTAAAAGCAAATAACTACTTAAACCAACCAAGTATTGTTTGATTTGAAGCCATTTATGAAAAAAAAAATTTCTCATTCGGTATCTAGAGCTTTGTGTCGACTAATCTGGATTTGACCCAAATCGCATATCTAATTATGGTGAATGAGTCTCTCAATAAGAATTTTTTACATACATGAGGACTCAAACCTGACCTAGGTTAAGTCAAACCAAGTCACTTGCCACTTGAACCAACCCACATTGGTTTTATGCAAAACTCTTTATGCATGTCAAGTTATCTTTTGTTTTTTTTAGGGAGCATGGATCAACCTTTATTCTATCTATATATGCACATGAAGGTAAGGCAAAGTACTTTACAAATCGTTCTATTCAATTGATGAGCATGAAATTACATATACTTTACAGCATGCACTGCAGTCTTTTAGCCTTGCATTTAGCATTCATCCACGCATTTAGGTAGCGAAACCACTTATTTATATGCCAAATCCTACTTTCCTTATCCTTGGCTACTTTTAGGTGCAACTAGATCCTTTTTAGAGAAGATTTGACGATTTTAGCCCAAAACCAGTGAGGCGCTGTGAAGCGCCTTGTTCCAATGCAATTCGCATACCAGGCAGCGGCCTCGCAGAGTTTTCTGCGTCAAGTCTCTATTTTTAGTTGCAGTTTGTACCTATTTTCCAGGATTTTAAAGAGAGAATGCACCTAGACGCTCCCAGCAAGGAAAAAAGATCTTGAAGTATAATTAAAAAGGAATTCTTTAAGCTAAAGTGTAGGAATTTTATTCCAAATCCTACACACAGTTGATACGGTAAAATTACCAGAAGAAAGCTAGATAGCACCTCCTAATCAATCCAAGCTACCAAGATCAGAAATCAAATCAACCAATTAGGGTTTTGGCAATCACCTCTATCACCTCAAAACAAAACAAAGTTGTTAAGCAACAATAGAGTAATAATCACTAAGAGTCTTGATAACGCCACAAGCAACTAAAACACTTGATAAGTGCATAAAATTCCTGAATTAAACAAGAGAGAAATCAATTCTAACTTGCAAAGAAAATGAAGGTAAGAAAGGCTCAAACTTTATTATCAAATAGCAATAGTCATGTGTCTAAAATAAAACCCTAAGAGCCTATTTATAGAGCTCCAAGTCGGCAACCCTTAGTTCAAATTTAAGTCGAATTTGGCTTCCTCTAATCTACCCAAAGTCGGCCACACATGACCCTAATGGACTAGGTTTTGACTTTTAAATCCAACAACATATTGGACTAATTAAAACCTAACAAAAATAAATCCAACTAAATAACTAAAGCACATAAATTGTTTATGACCCAAATGACAATAATAACCCAAATAATAAAAGACCCATGCCGAATTTAATTAATTATTTTTTTATAAAATAAAATCAGCAACTCCTAAATAAAACTAAAGGGATATGTCAACATGGGGCCCACATACTCCAGTCGACTAGGCTTTTTTTCCAATGATGGACTAATGCCTTTTTTGGTACCTGTGTTGTTTTTGATTATCACATTTCATACCTGTGTTTTAATTTGGTCACATTTCATCCCTCAATGAAGTCGGATTTGTCTAATTTGGTTATTTTGACCGTTTTACCCTTTAAACCAATGACATGCCAGTTTTTTTCACCCGGATTCTTCACCTAACCGACCCGAAACCTGATAGGTACCTATAGCCTAACCGAAACCTGACCCGAACTAGACAATCTTTATTATTTTTCTTTTTCCTTTATTTATTATTTTCTTTTTTCCAAAAATTTTTATTCCAAAAATAGATATTTCTTTTCGTTCTAGTAATCTGCATTCTATTTTCTTTTCGACCCAAATACCTTCCCACCCGAAAATCCAAATATTTATTTTTAGAACTAAAAATAGATTGCAGAATACTATAATGAAAAAAATATCTATTTTTAGAATTAAAATTTTTGGATAAAAAATAATAAAATAAAATAAAATAAAAATAATAATTAAAAAAAATGTCCAGTTCGGGTTGGGTTTCGGTTAGGCTTTGGGTATCCACCGGGTTTTGGGTCGGTCAGGTGAAGAACCCTAGTGAAAAATTGATAAGTCATTGATTTCAAGGGTAAAACGGTCAAAATAACCAAAATAGGCTAATCAGGCTTAATTGAGAGATGAAATGTGATCAAATTAAAACACCGGTATGAATTGTGATAATCAAGAGCAATATAGGTATCAAAAAAGGCACTAGTCCCTCAAATGATAGAAACACATGTTGGTTTCTTCTTGTACTCCTCTCCAAGCTTGATCATCTTGTCTTCTTGTAATTCTTGATTAACTCTAGCTTGAACAAAGTGCAACATGTGATTCTTGATCATCTTCAAACGAGCCCTTGTGATTGGTCCTTGAGGCAAGCTGATGGCGCCATCTCCTTCTTCAGTTTCACTTGGTGCTTGCTTGCTTGCATCAACAATGGTTGCTATTTTTTAGGATTTTAACCCTAGATATAAAAGTAAGGTTTGCTCACGACTAAAAACAACTTTTGGGGCTCCAAAGTCACAAAATTGGTAGAGAAGAAAGTGGAGCTTTAGTCGACTTTTTATTTTTATTTTGAGAGGTGTCAATTACACTATTAGCTTTTGTTATTTATTTCTTCATGAACTAAATACTCTATCTAGGTTTATGGATGTAACTACTGTTTTGATCTTTGATTTATAATTCAGATTTGGTATTTTATTCTCGTTATTACCTTGATTTGTGTACAGCATGCGTAACAGTGCTTTTGGCTTGATCATCCTTTAGTGCTTTCTTAGACGACCAAGTGACAGACCAGGAGGTGAAACTAGGAAATCTAAAATTCTGTAGCAAACCTCTAGCGTATCGATCACTGAGAGAGACTTTAAGTTAGTTGAGGATAACAGCGCCCAACAAAGCGATACTGCACCCTAGGACAAGCAACACTGGCGATAGCTGGTTGTTCGGGGGTAAGATAGGACTATAAATGATCAGTTGTTCTTCCCATCCAAAATTGAGACAATCTATTTTAAGTATCAGTATATTCATATATAAAAAATATCATAAATAGTATATACTAGATATATAAAATATTTGTAACCTTTTAAGTAAAATACTTTTTAAACACGAGTGGTGGTGGCGCACTGATAAGTGTTTGCGGTGCTTCTAGTCAAGTCTAAATATGATGTGGTTGAATATAGTTAAAACTTTTTTTGAGTGTAAAATTATTTTTTTAAATCTAATACTTAGAGAATATTTTCTATTATCTTTTTGTGGTATAAATGGCACAAACCGACGAGTTACAACAAACCGAGCACAACATGACTAAAGACGGCTGTGTTCAATTATAAACTAGTACAATCATTTATGTTAACTAAACTTGGTCATTTGGTTCCAAGAACAATTCAATTCTCTTTTAGTCCTAAGGAACTAGTCTCAATATTCATTCAACAAAACAGCACAAAGACTTTGGGACAACGAAAATACGCCATACTTAAAAGAATTTTAAAAGCTAGCTAGAGGGTCTACTCACTAGTCACGAGTAACCTAACAAAATTTGACTACCAAAGAAAGAACAACAAAGCGGTTCACAAAAAAAAAAAAAAAAGAAAGAACAACAAAATCAGTCCTCTCTCAAGAAAAAAAAAAAAAAACCCATCCACACTTGAAAAATTTTACATCAGACAGAAACATTTTTTTTGGTCGTTATCAGAGAAAGACAATAGAGACGCGTGGAGATTGACAATTAATAAATGAAAACAGCAATCTAATTATAGGCCCGACGGACCCCACTTCAAATGAAAAGTCACCCACCTTCTACGGTGATGATGATGTAAGAACCAATCAATAGGAGAAGAACACTCATACCTCCTCAAGTGAATCAGCCTCTTGCCAAGAATTGGACTCCACCTCCCACTAGACCTAGCAAAACGGATATTGACACGACAACCCGACACGAACCTGACACGAAATTAGTAGGTATAGGTCAGAGATTTTTAACACGTTTAGTTAAATGGCTCGACCCGACACGATACGAAAATTAGCAGGTCAGGTGCGGGTTGACCCGCCAACCTGATGGGTACCTGTTTATGACCCGATTATATTTAGGGTATAGATGTTTTACTAATTTAATACAAGTCTTATTTAATATTTAAGGTCAAAGTTACTAAAATTATCTAAAAATATTTTTATAAATGCTTTAAAATATCATTACATTATGATTTTTGAATTTAGAATTTTATTTAATATATGAGAAAATCTAATTATATGCTTATTTTCTTAGAAAATACAACGACTTGTGCAATATAGAAAAATTTCAAATTGATTTTTAGGCTTGCTAGATTTAATAGGTAACCCGCGGGTCAACCCGAACCCAACACGATAATAAACGGGTTGGACACAACACGACACGATTATTAAATGGGTTGGGTCGGGTTGAAAAATTAGAACCCGTTTACCTGTTCAATCCGAGACGAACCCGACACGATAACACGAATTGCCAGGTCTACCTCCCACTGGCTTCCTAAAGCTCAACATTGATGGTGCTCTCTTTCAAAATACAGGAGAAGTAGGACTTGGTGTTGTCTTGAGATATGGAAATGGTATGTTTTTTTTGCTGGGTGCTCCCAACGCATCCCCTACATGAAGCGCCCCGACCCGTATTTACCGTACAGGGTAAACACGTGCCAGAACTGTTCTTATTACAATAGCAGACAGTACATACAATGTAAAATATAATACAAAGCAATCCCAAATACAACATCTGTCACCCGATCCCGGGGACCATTAATCAAACCACAACAGCAGTAGCGGAAACATATGATACATGATACAGCAACATATAAAATATCAGCAGCGGAAGACTTAGAATGAGATGCAGCGGAGGTATGGATCCGGGGTCTGGTGGAGTAGAAACAGCAGCTGGCCGAACCACGTACCTGTACTACGAGCAACTCATCCTACGGATGAAACCCCGCAGGCGAGGGGTGAGTCCGAAGTGCTCACCGACGAAGGATAAACAGTAATACGCAGGCAACACAATACTTTCGAAGTAAAACTTCAGCAAAAGACATAATAGAGAAACTACCAGAATATAACTGAGCCAAGACCAAAAGAATATTTATTATTATTACCAATTTTATCTTTCGGGGCCCTGTCACTGGACAAGCTAGGGTCGTACCTGGTTATTAACATGTTCCGGGTGCTAGATCAATCCAAGAGAACCCAGGGATCGACATCCCAAAAATATAGATCCCAGGGATAGACATCCCAAAAATATAATCACGGGAGAGACATCCCAAGCATAAACATGCTTATCACAAGTAACCCAGATCATAGCCACCATAAAACAGTCTCTAACCATCTAGTCGTACCACTAGTTTCCTAGCGACAAATAAGTCGTCAACACAACTTGCAATTATCCAATTATCTCATCGTATCGGTATATCCACAATCAACAAAACAACAATCAACAATAATACCACAATCAAACTCAATTGGCTCAGCAGTTCAATCAAGCAAAACAATCACAGAAACAAACACAGTATCATGTGCAACATATCAAGGGTTATCCATCCTCACCTTAGCCGATTTCCCTACTCCTGAAAGTTCTCGAAAGGTCCTGGCTGTGGTTCCTTGGGAATCCGCGCGTTAACAGCTCCTGAGTTGCAGCGACGGGAACACGCGAGCAGGGACGGCTGCAGGTGCGGTCTGGCGGCGTGAAAGCAAGGCGGCAACGCGGCGACGTCGAGGTGCAAGTCTCGGGGGCGGGCTCGCTTGGTGTGTTCACGCGAAGGTGGAGGCGCAGTGGTGGACGTCTCCGGTGGTCGCAGCGGCGAACGAGGAGGAGGAAGGAAGAGGCAGCGCGACGTTGATGGCAGCGAGCGTGATGTTGAGTGGTGGCTCGCGGTGGTGGTCGGGCTTGGTGGTGTCGGCCGTGGAGGGGAGGAAGAAGAGAGGGGATGGTGGTTGGGGTTGTTGCCCAAAACGGCAACGTTGTGTGAGGTGTGTGTTGCTGTTTTTTTTTTTTTAACAAGGGTTTATGCTTGGTTTGAGGAAGGCAGTGTGTTGGGTGCAAGAGGAAAAGGCAAAATGAGTTAACCGGTTTCTTTTGCAGGTGATGAGTAGAGGAAATGAGAGCTCCTTTTATAGGCAGGGGAAGCTTCAGTGTAAGCTTGAAAATTTTTCTTCCTTCCCAGGGAAGAAGAAGCTTGTCGGGGGCAACGTCCAGGTGAAGAAGAAGCTGCCCGGGCGGTAGCGTGAACGAGAAAAAGGTGGTGCATGCGTAATGCACACACCCAACCGGGTATTGTCCTGACCAGCAAATAACTAAGATACCCACTTTACTTTATTTCTGGTCCGTTCTTTTAAGGTTAAAACTGACTTTTCTTAAGTTTCCTAGACCCGAAAAATATCTACTCTGGTCCGTAAAATCCGTAGAAAAATCTAGATAGTGAGGCATGGCTCGGTTTTGAATTCCGATGCATAATTTACCTGAAAATAATTACCCAAGATTATTTTTATTCGGTAAATTACTGTACAAAGCCTTTTTACAGTCCCGGTAAAAACATAAATTTTACCCGGGCCGTTACAGTCTACCCCCCTTAAAAGAATTTAGTCCTCGAAATTCATTCCTACTCTGTGAAGAGATGCGGATACTGGGACCGCATGTGTTCCTCAACTTCCCAAGTAGACTCGTTAGCGGAATGCTTACTCCACTTGACCTTAACCATAGGAATGGTACGGTTCCGCAACTCCCGAACTTCTCGAGCAAGAATCTGTTCCGGCGCTTCTATGTAAGTGAGGTCCTCTACTACCTCAACATCCACTGGGGCCACAATATGGCTAGGGTCCGATCGATATCTCCTCAGCATAGAGACATGGAACACGTAAGGAATACGTGATAGCTCGTCAGGTAAAGATAACCTGTAGGCTAGTGGTCCAATTTTCTCCACGATCTCATAAGGTCCGATATATCTCGGGCTCAGCTTCCCTCTCTTGCCGAACCTAATTACACCCTTCCAAGGTGCTACTCTGAGGAAAACCTTCTCGCCAACATTGTACTCCATCTCACGTCGGTGTTTGTCGGCGTAGCTCTTCTGCCGATCTTGAGCAGCTCTCATACACTGTCTCACCGTCTGGATCTTGTCCACTGTCTGTTGGACTAATTCTGGTCCAACGATCAGTCTCATACCTTCTTCATCCCAACATACTGGACTTCTACACTTCCTATCATAGAGGGCCTCAAAAGGTGGCATACCAATGCTGGAATGGTAGCCGTTGTTATAAGCAAACTCTGCCAAGGGTAGATACTTATCCCAACTCCCACTGAAGTTAAGTGCGCAAGCCCTTAACATATCCTCCAGTGTCTGTATGGTCCTCTCAGACTGTCCATCTGTCTGAGGATGAAAAGTAGTGCTGAAGCTTAACTTAGTTCCCAAAGTTGCTTGTAAGCTCTTCCAGAAACGTGATGTGAACCTCGGATCCCTGTCTGAGACTATAGACTTTGGAATCCCATGTAGTCTCACAACCTCAGCAACATACTTACCCGCCAATGTGTCCATGGTATCAGTTTGGCGGATAGGTAGAAAATGTGCCGATTTTGTTAACGGTCAACGATGACCCAAATAGCATCATGCTGCCTCCGAGTCATTGGTAAACCAATCACAAAATCCATAGCGATCATCTCCCACTTCCACTCCGGCACTGACAAAGACCTCAACTTTCCTGCTGGAGCTTGATGCTTAGCTTTCACCTGTTGGCAAGTGAGACATCTTGCAACATACTCAGCTACATCCTTCTTCATACGAGGCCACCAAAAATGACTCTTCAGGTTCTGATACATCTTGGTGCTTCCAGGATGCATCGCATATGGCGTCATATGACCTACTTCCAGGATCTGACTACGCAGATTACTGACATTGGGTACACATACCCGTTTCCCTATCATCAGTGCTCCATCATTAACTATACGAAACTTGTCTTCTTTCCCACTCATTACTCCTTCCTTTAGCTTGACTAGGTCGGGATCTCCATCTTGTAACTCCACTATCCATCCTCTCAGATTAGACTTGACACTCATGTGTGCCAGTAAAGCTCCTGTATCATCAACTCTCAATCCAACTCCCAGCTTCCTTAATTCGATAAGTGAGAACATCGAGTAACTAGTGGAAGCATCTTCTGGTTGTCTCCGGCTTAAGGCATCAGCTACCACATTAGCCCTTCCTGGGTGATACTCAATAGTACAGTCATAATCATTAAGTAACTCAACCCAACGTCTCTGTCGTAGGTTAAGCTCCCTCTGAGTCATGATGTACTTAAGACTCTTGTGGTCAGTGAAAATCCGACACTTCTCTCCAAACAAATAGTGTCTCCAAATCTTCAGAGCCAAGATCACAGCTACCATCTCAAGATCATGCGTCGGATAATTCTTCTCGTAAGTCCTCAATTGCCTAGAGGCATAGGCAATCACCCGTCCTTCTTGCATCAGCACGGCTCCTAAACCAAGTCCCGATGCATCACAAAACAATACATACTCAACACCAGGCTTCGGTACTGTCAAAACTGGTGCTGTGGTCAGCTTCCTTTTAAGCTCCTCAAAACTCTGCTGACATTCTGGGCTCCAAACAAATGCCTGTTCCTTCCTTAATAGCTTGGTTATGGGACTGGCTAATAAGGAAAAACCTTCAATGAACCTCCGATAATATCCTGCAAGTCCAAGGAAGCTTCTGACTTCGGATACATTCTTAGGTGGTTCCCACTCCAACACGGCCTTTACTTTGGCAGGGTCAACCTTAATTCCTTCCCCGCCAACCACATGTCCAAGGGAAGAAACTTCTCCAAGCCAAAATTCACACTTGCTGAATTTGGCATACAACTGCTTCTCCCGTAACCTCTGTAACACTATCCTCAAATGCTCTTCATGCTCCTCCTTGCTCTTAGAGTAAATGAGGATATCGTCGATGAAGACCACAACAAACTTATCCAAAAACTCGTTCAAGACCAAGTGCATCAAGCACATGAATACTGCTGGTGCATTGGTCAATCCGAATGGTACAACTGTGAACTCGAAATGACCATACCTTGTGCGGAAGCCGGTCTTCGGTATATCCTTCTCTGCAATCTTGATCTAATGATACCCAGACCGAAGATCAATCTTGGAAAACACAGTGGCTCCTTGCAACTGGTCAAACAAATCATCAATCCTGGGCAATGGGTACTTATTCTTAATTGTCACCTTGTTCAGCTGGCGGTAATCTACACACATCTGCAAGCTACCATCCTTCTTCTTGACAAACAAAACTGGCACACCCCCTTGTGAGGTACTGGGTCTGATGAAACCTTTTTCTAATAGCTCATCCAACTGCTTCTTCAGCTCCTGAAGCTCTGTTGGTGCCATCCTGTATGGAGCCATCGATATGGGTGTGACTCCTGGCATCAGATCGATGGTATACTCAACCTCTTTGTCGGGTGGCAAGCCTGGCAAATCATCTGGAAAGACATCAATGATCTCCTTCACCACTGATATATCTCCCGGGGTAGGATCCCGTGTATCTACACTTGTGATGTGGTTCAACAAAACATCTGGACCATGCGACTTCGCTCCAGAATCCTACATAGCAGATATGCTACACGTGGCAGCAGCTCTCCTAATACCGGTTACCAGAACTTGTCGTCCACCATCGAAAGTCAGCAGCACTTCCTTGGTCCGACAGTTCACCAGGGCATTATACCTTGACAACCAATCCATCCCTAGGATTATGTCAAATCCCCCCATGTTCATCACAACCAAACGAGCTAAGAAAACCTCATCATCATAAGAAAGGAGAACATCCTTGCACACTTGTGTTAATCTCACCACTATGCCCGCGGGTAATCTAACCCTCAACGGACTTGCTAAACTCTCTTCCTTACAGCTATGTTGTATGGCAAAACTCTGAGCGATAAAAGAATGTGTGGCACCAGGATCAATCAAAGTGTATGCAATACTACCGAAAACTGTAAAGGTACCTGCAATAACATCAGCATTCTCGGGATCATCCTCAGCTGTGATCACAAATGTCCTCGGAGCAGCTGCACTCTGGTTCATAGCTGACTGTGTCCGAGTAGAAGCAGCTCCTCGTCGACGGCCTCGGCTAACTCCAGAACCACTGGGTACACTGGCCACTGATGCTTGTATAGTTTGAGTAGAAATAGAAACTCTGGATCTTCCCAACCTAGGACACGAACTCCGATAGTGCCCAACTTCATTGCACTCAAAGCACCTCACCTTAGACAGAGGAGGTCTAGGGCGAGTATCTCCGGATGAAGTCCCTCCAGACTGGGTCCATGAACTCCCACGATTGTTGTTGTAGCTGTTGCTCTATCCTCGACCCTGGAACACTGGCATGGATTGAGTCTGTCCATACCTCGACCTATTACAGGTACTCTGGAATCTCTTGTTCTGATTCCCAGCATTCTGTGCAAATTTCCTCTTTCGAACTTCTTCCATTTCTCTCTCGTTCCCCATCCAGATAACTTCTGCTCGAAGAGCATCTGCAAGCATATCCTGGTAAGTCTCATAAACCTTGCATCCCATAACTGTCTGGATGCAGGATCGCAAGCCATCCCAGAAACGCTTGCATCTGGCCTCCGGTGTGGACACATATTCCGATGCATAGATGGACAAACGATCAAACTGGATCTCATAGTCATTCACCGACTGCCCGATTTGCTGTCGCAGACTGAGAAATTCTCGCTTGAGCTGATCCTGGTAAACATCTGTGACAAACTTTCTCCGGAACATCTCCATGAACTGTGCCCAAGGCATGGTGACTGGTTTCGCCATGTCACGTGTTGCCGAATCCCACCAATCCACAGCAACATTGCGAAACATTGATGCAACATATCTAGCCCACCTGTCATCTGTGCATCTCAACTTCAACATCACTCGATGAGCTTGACGGAGCCATTCGTCGGCTGCCTGTGGGTTAGTAACCCCTATGAAGGCATCAAGACCTAGCTTAGACAGCTTGGTGTAAACAGGGTCCTCAATAGGTCCTTGGTTCTCCTATTCACGAGCTTCTCTGGCCTCTAAACGAGCATCCCTAGCTTCCTGACGCTGCAGAATCTGCGTCATGGTATGCATGATCAGTGTTGTGTCGCCCGGTACTACCACGGGTACTTGTCCACCCACGACCGGTTGCGACTGATCGACCGATACTTGGTCATCTTCCAAACGCTGCTCAGCATGCTGGTTTCCTCCCACCGGATCCATTCGTACCTAAATGAAGATGTATGCATGCATGTTATGATAAGAAAGTAACCAGACTATGCACATATAGGCAACAAACAAGCACAATTATCACCCTAAGGACCTACTGCCCGCTCCGCTACCAAAATGAAGCGCCCCGACCCGTATTTACCGTACAGGGTAAACATGTGCCAGAACTGTTCTTATTACAATAGCAGACAGTACATACAATGTAAAATATAATACAAAGCAATCCCAAATACAACATCTGTCACCCGATCCCGGGGACCATTATTCAAACCACAACAGCAGTAGCAGAAACATATGATACATGATACAGCAACATATAAAATATCAGCAGCGGAAGACTTAGAATGAGAAGCAGCGGAGGTATGGATCCAGGGTCTGGTGGAGTTGAAACAGCAGCTGACCGAACCACGTACCTGTACTACGAGCAACTCATCCTACGGGATGAAACCCCGCAGGCGAGGGGTGAGTCCGAAGTGCTCACCGACGAAGGATAAACAGTAATACGCAGGCAACACAATACTTTCGAAGTAAAACTCCAGCAAAAGACATAATAGAGAAACTACCAGAATATAACTGAGCCAAGACCAAAAGAATATTTATTATTATTACCAATTTTATCTTTCGGGGCCCTGTCACTGGACAAGCTAGGGTCGTACCTGGTTATTAACATGTTCCGGGTGCTAGATCAATCCAAGAGAACCCAGGGATCAACATCCCAAAAATATAGATCCTAGGGATAGACATCCCAAAAATATAATCACGGGATAGACATCCCAAGCATAAACATACTTATCACAAGTAACCCAGATCATAGCCACCACAAAACAGTCTCTAACCATCTAGTCGTCCCACTAGTTTCCTAGCGACAGATAAGTCGTCAACACAACTTGCAATTATCCAATTATCTCATCATATCGGTATATCCACAATCAACAAAACAACAATCAACAATAATACCACAATCAAACTCAATTGGCTCAGCAGTTCAATCAGGCAAAACAATCACAGAAACAAACACAGTATCTTGTGCAACATATCAAGGGTTATCCATCCTCACCTTAGCCGATTTCCCTACTCCTGAAAGTCCTCGAAAGGTCCCGGCTCTGGTTCCTCGGGAATCCGCTCGTTAACAGCTCCTGAGTTGCAGCGACGAGAACACGCGAGCAGGGACGGCTGCAAGTGCGGTCTGGCGACGTGAAAGCAAGGCGGCAACGCGGCGACGTCGAGGTGCAAGACTCGGTGGCGGGATCGCTCGGTGTGTTCACGCGAAGGTGGAGGCACGGTGGTGGACGTCTCCGGTGGTCGCAGCAGCGAACGAGGAGGAGGAAGGAAGAGGCAGCGCAACGTTGATGGCGGCGAGCGTGATGTTGAGTGGTGGCTCGCGGTGGTGGTCGGGCTTGGTAGTGTCGGCCATGGAGGGGAGGAAGAAGAGAGGGGATGGTGGTTGGGGTTGTTGCCCAAAACGGCAACGTTGTGTGAGATGTGTGTTGCTGTTTTTTTTTTTTTTAACAAGGGTTTATGCTTGGTTTGAGGAAGGCAGTGTGTTGGGTGCAAGAGGAAAAGGCAAAATAAGTTAACCGGTTTCTTTTGCAGGTGACGAGTAGAGGAGATGAGAGCTCCTTTTATAGGCAGGGGAAGCTTCAGTGTAAGCTTGAAGATTTTTCTTCCTTCCCAGGGAAGAAGAAGCTTGTCGGGGCAGCGTCCAGGTGAAGAAGAAGCTGCCCGGGCGGTGGCGTGAACGAGAAAAAGGTGGTGCATGCGTAATGCACACACCCAACCGGGTATTGTCCTGACCAGCAAATAACTAAGACACCCACTTTACTTTATTTCTGGTCCGTTCTTTTAAAGTTAAAACTGACTTTTCTTAAGTTTCCTAGACCCAAAAAATATCAACTCTGGTCCATAAAATCCGTAGAAAAATCTAGATCGTGGGGCATGGCTCGGTTTTGAATTCCGATGCATAATTTACCTGAAAATAATTACCCAAGATTATTTTTATTCGGTAAATTACTGTACAAATCCTTTTTACAGTCCCGGTAAAAACATAAATTTTACCCAGGCCGTTACACTACAAATCAGATCCTTTTTTGGCAGGAATTCTGGCAATGAGGCAAGGTATCCTCTTTGCAATTTGGTTGCGTATTCCTAAGATTATTTTGGAAACGGACTGCCTCAACATTTTTAACGGGCTAACTACTTTGGAAGTCCTGGATTACTCATTATACAATCTTTTGTTAAACGACATCAAGTAGCTGATGTTATTTTTTGATTTAGCTTTTTATGCTCTTTTGTCTATAGAACAGGAAATAGTGTTGCTCACTCACTAGCTAGGAATGCTGGCTGCATGGCCTCTTTTTGGATAGTGAGCCCTCCTAGTTATATTCTGAGTGGCCTTGCATATGATTGTAATCAGTTATAGCCAGCCCTTAGATGTACCCAATATTCACTCATCAATGAAATATCAACAATCGTTTCATGATAAAAAAAAAAAGAACCAATCAAGCAGTGGTGAAACACGTGAGTGGTGTTAGAGAGTAAAGCGCCGGGAGTAGCCCATAAGTCGGGGAGAAAATAAGCGAGGCCCAAGTGAGATCCACAGTCGCGTGCTTGGACACCATAAAGTAACCCAAAACCTTAAGGCATTGGGTACATGGGTCCATTCCACTTATATTTTACTCACTTGGTCTCTTTCTATCCGATGTGGGACAATTACTCATACTTGAACACCCAACAATCTCCCCCTCAAGTGTGAGCTTCTTGCACATCGTGTTTAGGCATACTCCCCCTACAACGGAAGCATCTTTTGCGACATCCTCAAGAGCCCGCTCCACAGCACCAAGCTTGTGTTCAAAGGAGCACACGCCTGCCAATCTCTTAGGTTTTCAAGAGTCACGCCTTACAACTCCACACCTAGGCCTGAAACTGGAGTCTCAAGCTCGCTCCACGTGGGGCAGCAACCACGGGGCAAACCATGTCGCGTATCAATATCGATCATAGCTGAACCATCGGCTCCGCTACCATTTGTTAGAGAGTAAAATGCCGGGAGTAGCCCGCAAATCAGGGAGAAAACAAGCGAGGCCCAAGTGAGATCCACACTCGTGGGCTTGGACACCACATAGTAACCCAAAACCTTAAGGCATTGGGTACATGGGTCCATTCCACTTATATTTACTCACTTGGTCTCTTTCTATCCAATGTGGGATAATTACTCATACTTGAACACCCAACAATCTCCCCCTCAAGTGTGAGTTTCTTCCACATCGGGCTTAGGCATACTCCCCCTACAACGGAAGCATCTTCTACGACATCCTCAAGAGCCGGATCTACAACACCAAGCCCGCATTCAAAGGAGCACGCGTCTGTCAATCTCTTAGATTTTCAAGAGTCACGCCTTACAACTCCACACCTAGGCCTAAAACTGGAGTCTCGAGCTCGCTCCATGTGGGGGCAGCAACTACGGGGCAAACCATGTCGCATATCAATATCGATCACAGTCGAACCATCGGCTCCACGAGTGTTCAAGTATGAGTAATTGTCCCACATCGAATGAAAAGAGACCAAGTGAGTGAAGTATAAGTGGAATGGACCTGTGTACCTAATGCCTTAAGGTTTTGGGTTACTTTGTGATGTCCAAGCCCACGAGTGTGGATCTCACTTGGGCCTTGCTTGTTTTCTCCCCGAATTGTGGGCTACTCCGGCGCTTTACTTGTTAACAAGTGGTATGGGAGCCGAAGGTTTGGCTGTGATCGATATTGATACGCGACATGGTTTGCCCCGTGGTTGCTCCCCCCGCATGGAGTGAGTTCGAGACTTCAGGTTTAGGCCCAGTTGTGGAGTTGTAAGGCGTGACTCTTGAAAACCTAAGAGATTGGCAGGCGTGCTCCTTTGAACACGGGCTTGGTGTTGTGGATCCGACTCTTGAGGATGTCGCCGAACATGTTTCCGTTGTAGGGGTAGCATGCCTAAGCCCGATGTGGAAGAAACTCACACTTGAGAGGGAGATTGTTGGGTGTTCAAGTATGAGTAATTGTCCCATATCGGATAGAAAGAGACCAAGTGAATAAAATATAAGTGGAATGGACCCATGTACCCAATGCCTTAAGGTTTTGGGTTACTTTGTGGTGTCCAAGTCCACGAGTGTGGATCTCACTTGGGCCTCGTTTGTTTTCTCCCCGATTTGCGGGCTACTCCTGACGCTTTACTTGCTAACAAGTGGTAGCGGAGCCGATGGTTAGGCTATGATCGATATTGATATGTGACATGGTTTGCCCCGTGGTTGCTGCCCCCACGTGGAGCAAGCTCGAGACTCTAGTTTTAGGCCTAGGTGTGGAGTTGTAAGGCGTGACTCTTGAAAACCTAAGAAATTCGCAGGCGCGTGCTCCTTTGAACGCGGGCTTGGTGTTGTGGAGCAGGCTCTTGAGGATGTCGCAGAAGATGCTTCCATTGTAGGGGGAGTATGCCTAAGCCCGATGTGGAAGAAACTCACACTTGAGAGGGAGATTGTTGTGTGTTCAAGTATGAGTAATTGTCCCACATCGAATGAAAAGAGACCAAGTGAGTGAAATGTATGTGGAATGGACCTATGAACTGAATGCCTTAAGATTTTGGGTTACTTTGTGTTGTCCAAGCCCACGAGTGTGGATCTCACTTGGGCCTCGCTTGTTTTCTCCTCGATTTGCGGGCTACTCCCGGCGCTTTACTTGGTAACAAGTGGTACTCCACGAAAATTAACTACCATACTTCGGCTCAAACCCCAATTAGGCCCCTATGTTTTGGCTAATTGGTCAATTCAGCCCCTGTATTTTAACTTAGGCCGATTGAACACTCATATTTGTAAACTTTTGTCAATTAAGTATCTCTTTTTGGTAATTTTGGTCAATTTACCCCAATTTCAAATTGCAGTCAAAATTGACTAGTTTGAGTGGGTGACATGGCTTTTAATAAACACTTGCACCAATGTTTGCACGACACGTGTCCAACTATACCATACCAAATAAAACCAGCCATTGGCCCAGGCCCAACCTATCAACCCGATTAAAAAAAAAAAGAATTCAAAGGTTGCTTTCACCCGCAGCATTTAATACAAACCATTCTCACCATTTAATTCTCACTAACCTTCTCCTTCCCAATTTGTCTCTGCTCTAAAACCCAAAACAACACCCTAAAAAATAAAAAAAATTAACACAAAAATATATTATAAAAAATATAAAATATTTAATAATGGTATAAAGAAAAAGATAATTTTTTAAATTTAATTTAAAAAATTATCCCAAAAATTGAAAAAAATAAATCATGTAAATAAATGAAAAAAATAATAATATGAAGAGGAAAAATAGAGAAATAGAGAAATATAATAGTTAACACAAAAATTATTATAAGAAATTAAAAATTATTAATAATTCTATAAATAATAACTAATTTGGCAAATTTAAACATGCATCATTGAGCCCTAAAATAAAAAAAAATTAACAACAGAAGATAAATTTTAAAGAATTAAATTGTAATGAAAAAATTAAAAATATAAAAGAGTAATTTTTAAAATATATATGAGGAAAATAATTAAAAAACTAATATTATGAAGAAAAAAATAAAAATAAAAAAATATTATATAAGCCAAGAAAATAAAACAAAAACTAATAATATGCAAAGAAAAATATTAAAATAGGAAAATAGAATAGTTAATTAAATATAAAACTATTATTATGTAGAAAAAATATTAAAATAGAAAAATAGACTATGACTCTAGAAATAAAATAAACTAATACTATGCAAAGAAAACTAAGATTCTTTATGCTATTAAAAAAAGATCATGTCAGATCGACAAAGTAAAAAAAAAAATGAAGAAAAGTCTAATGCACAATCTTTTTCTCATAAAATTTTGCTTTATGACAAGAAATATATGAATTACCAAAGCATATAATGAAATGGTTAATTCAATCATCAAAAGCATAATTGATGATGCACGCCAACAACTCCAAATCAAATCCTCCATGTGGAGGTCCGACAACAATCATATTTATATTATATGTCAAAATAGCATAAGTCAATAAAAAAAAATGCAGCATTGCATAGCATTTTCCATACTTCAAGGGCCACATTCCCTAATTGTATGCATCTAATACATGTCAAATATTGTTTGTCAAAATACATTTCAGCAGCTAATAATCAAGTTCTAATATTCTGGGTTTCTTGAACAGGAGTGCTTGTAGGAATGGTTGAAGGTGCAGAAGGAGTGGTTGATGGTGTGCCAATTGGAATTCTAGAGGTAGCATTACTTGTAGGTCCAGTTGATGGTTTACCGATAGAGCTTTTGACATATTTAGTAACCGAGTTATTAGTTTTCGTTCATTTATGTACCCAGACTTCTGTTTTGTTCAATCATATACCCAATCTTTTTCAAGTTATGTTCAATTATATACCTAATCTTTTAATTTATGTTTGATCCTATACCTCGGTCAGTCTTGAATGCTGTCTCAGCTGACCGCTTGTGGGACCCACAAATGTTTTATGTGACATGACAAATGAGTTTTGTCCATATGGACAAATGTTTGTACTCAAAGGAAATGAAGGAAAAGTATGTAAACTCGTCAAGTCCTTGTACGACTTAAAACAAGCTCCGAAACAATGGTATGAAAAGTTTGATTGTGCAATTTTATCACATGGATTCAAACATAATGGAGCAGATAAGTGTATCTACTCTAAGTTTACCAAAGATTATGGAGTTATTATATGTCTATATATAGATGACATGTTACTCTTCGGTACTAATATGCTTGGCATTAATAAGACAAAATAATATCTTACTTCAGTCTTTCAAATGAAAGATCTAAATGAAGTAGATACAATCCTAGGGATTAAAGTTTGAAAGCATGACAAAGGGTTTATGCTTAGTCAGTCTCATTATATAGACAAATTATTAGAAAAGTTCAAGCATCTTGGAATTAAGGAAGCTAATACTCCATACGATACAAGTACTAAACTTGTGGCAAATATTGGAGTTGCAATTGCACAATTAGAAATATGCTAGTGCTATTGGAAGTTTAATATAATGTCACAATACATTAATAATCCAAGTAGAGAGCATTGGAAAACAATTACAAGAATACTTGGTTATCTTAAACACTCAAAAGATTTGAGCTTGTTTTATTCAGGGTTCCCTTCAGCATTAGAAGGTTACTCGGATGCAAGTTGGATCACTGGTGCAAGTGATAATAAATCCACTTTGGGACGGATTTTTACATTGGGAGATGGTGCCATTTCATGGGCATCGAAAAAGCAAACTTACATAACACACTCCACGGTGGAATTAAAATTTTTAGCATTAGCTTCTACAGGCAAAGAGGGTGAATGGTTAAGAAATTTATTACTAGATATTGAGTTGTGGTCATAACCAATGCTAGTAATTTCTTTGCACTAGGATAGTGAGGCAACTATGTCTAGAGCTTATAGCAAAATATACAATGGAAAGTTGAGACATATAAGTCTTAGACATGCATATATTAGAGAATTGGTCTGTAACAGCCCGGGTAAAATTTTGGATTTTTACCGAACTGTAGAAGTCGTTTTACCGTGATTTACTGTTGAATTAATCTTGGGTAATTAATTCAAGGTAAATCGGGAGTCGTTTTTCGAAACCGAGGGTTTTCCCGTGCTCGTGATTTTCCCGTGGATTTTTCGGAACTAAGTTGGTATTTTTCGGGTTTCGAAATTTCTCGGAAAATCACACCGGAAAATAACTAAGGAGGTATCTGTTATTTTCTGGTCCGGATCGGACTCGCCCGTAATATGGACGAACTGTATTATTGATTATCACAAGCCTAATAGTGATTATCAGTTTATAAAAAGGAGGAAGAAGAGCCGAGAGAGGAAGAAGAAAAAAAGAAAGGAGAGAAAAGAGAGAAAAAAAAGAGAGAAAAGAAAAAGAGAGAGAAAAAAAAAGAAGAAAAAGAAAGAAGAAAAGAGAAAAAGAAAAAGGAAAGAAAAAGAAAAAAAAAGAAACAGTGAGAGAGGAAAAAAAAACAGAAAAAAAGGAAATACAAAAAAGGAAACGAAAATCAGAGAAAGGAAAAAAGAAGAAGAAAATAGAGAAAATGAAGAAAAGAAGAAAAATGAAAAAAAAAAGAAAAACCCGGAAGAGGAGATGAATAGTCCGTCACCATTCAGGTTACTATACACGCGACGGAGTTCCGTCCATCCTCTCGCCGCACCGCCGCCTCCAGCATGTCCTCCTCCCCATCGCGAGCTCAACCGTGTCTTTCCCGAGCTTTGTCGCCGCCGGACGCTCCTCCCAGAGCCGTTGACCCGCGGCGAAGCCCGCGGATCCTCTTCCTCCGCCTCCTGCTCAGCCGTCGCGACGCGTCTCGCCGCTCTTCCACCGCCCTTGGAGTCGCCTCGCTGCCGCCGTCCTCCTGCAACCTTTTCCTCTCGTTCCCGCGCCGCCATCGCCGCCGTTGCCGTTGAACCCGAGGTGAGCTGGGTTTTCCGACCCGTTTGGGTCCGGGTCGTGACCTGGGTTGCCTCGTGGGTTCTTAAAAAAAAAAATAATAATAACAATATGTTTATTTATATATATTTCTATTTTAACTCTAATTAATTCTGAAGAAAATATATATATACTTTGAGAAAAATATGGTAAGTATGGATACTGATATCTTGAGAAAAATATACATATATATACTTGGATAAATAATTGAGTTATGTTTGGAAAAACCATTGTTATTTGGAAAAAAATATATATACCTTGAAAAATATTTTCTGTAAATTTAATATATATATTATTTCGTCTGGAAAATTATGATTTTATTATATGTATGTAAATATGTATTTTGGAAATTAAAGTTAATTATATTTTGGTGTTGGAAAATATTATTTTATATTTAGAAAAAGAAAAATACTATATAAATATTTTCCGAAAATTATAAATAGGTTATTATTTTGTGGAAATTATGATGATTATTATTTTGGAAAATTATAATTATTTTATGAAAATATTTTTAAGAGTTTTAATTAAAGTATGGTACCGAAATTATATTCGGAAATACGTACGGTTAAATATTTTCGATAAATAGAAATAATAAAGGATGAGTAACCGGGATGGGATTAATTCGTAGTTTGGCATCATGACATACTCTTATGTGCATTTATGTGTGTGTATATGGTTTTGATGTATAGGTTTGGATATCGGGCAGTTTCCCGAGGAGCCGGCGTCGTACCGGTCATAGTTTCCGGAGTTGAGTAATCGGCCAAGGTGAGGATGGATTTCCTTCAATATGTGCCTATATTACTCGGTTATCATGTTTTGATGATTGTGCATTGTTGATTGTTGCTTTTGATGTGTTTTGGTTCGGGATGTTTATCCCAGAATCTTGTTTGGTATTTTGGGATGTTTATCCCCGTGTCGATTTTCTGTGTCGTTTGGAATAAGTAAATGGATAATTAATGAATTGTGATGAGGATGTCGATCCTCGGTATTTTGGATAGGGATGTCTATCCCGGTATCCTGGTTAGGGATGTCGATCCCTGTGATTTGGTTTTGATAACGATAATATAATTGTCACGTGATAGGTAGTGGTACGACTCCCTTGGACAGGGCTTGGATCCATAGTTTGCATGTGTCGCATACAGTGTTAGTGAGTTATTTAAGTCTTCCGCTGCGCAATGTTTTCGCTATTATTGGGCCATTGGGCCGGATTTGTTACTTACGATGTTTTATTATTTTGGGCCGTTGGGCCGAGTTATGGTTGTTTACATTGTATGCTGGGCCTTGTTGGGCTGGGTTGTCACAGTTCCGGCTTGTGTTTACTGTGTACGGTAAATACGGGTCGGGGTGCTTCATGGTCTCTAATGGAGTAATCACCATTGTTTGTATAAAATCAACAAATAACTTAGCGGATCCGCTGACCAAAGGATTGACAAGGGAAATGGTGAAACTAACATCAAGTGGAATGAGACTAAAACCTATACAAAAGATACCAACAATGGTAATCCAACTTTGATTTGGTTAACCACTAACTTCAAAGTTTAATGGGTAACAACAAGTTGTTGCATGTGTCTGTTTGGCACTGAAAAGAATAAAACATTGTGTTCCATTCTAAGATGTTTTCAGTGCATACTATTACAAGAGAAAAAGAAGAGTGTATACTCTTAATGGAGTTTTAATAGTTGGACGTCCAAAGTAACAGAGACTAATATCAAGAGACTCCACCTATACGAATATAAGAAGTGGTACCGCTTCTAACAGAAAAATTTAAGGTTTTATTTTTTGAAAATATTCGTGAACATAAGATTAGCACATGGCTAGAAACGTGCTAAAATAGTTATAAACCTCATTGAGAATCTGGATAATTTTATGTGTGAAGTGTTTGGAGCTATAATAAGGAGTTTTGGTTTAATCTATAGACATCAAATACTTCATTAGACCTAGACACTATCACTAATTGAAGGTTTAAATCATGAGATACCTTCCGCTAAGCATAACATTATCCAAGTGAGACATACTAGACTGTAATTTTCAATCTTGTGGGGGATAATTGACGATTTATAGATTTCAACGTTACAATCTAGTGGGGGGATTGTTAGTAATAACAAATATAGATTGTAATGTTTAAAATCCTACATTGAAAAGAGAATAAATATAACAACTTTTGGAACCATTGTCTTGACAAATTATTTTATTTATATATTTAATATAATAAAATTGTTCTTCAGTTTTTTACTATTGTAAGCAGTTTGTCATGAAACGTTGTATTCTAAGAATACATGTATGCAGTTACATGGAAAGGAAATGATCCTTGAAACAATACCTTTCAGAGTCTATAAAAGGAGTTCCAAAAAGATATCTATTAATCTCTTTCTTTAAGTCTCTGTTTCAGATTCTTTTTGAGAATTTTGAGGGTTTTGTTGTATCCTAAAGGTGTTCCATTCTTTGTTTAAGTGAGAGCAAATAAAGAGCATTTTCAGGCCTCAAAACCTATTCCTTCTGTCTCCAACAATACAATTTTCTAACATTAACCAAAATGCTAGGACTATGACAATTTTTTTGACTATACCAATTAGTATTAGGGGTAAGGCATGTTGTATTTTTTTTATTTAATTTTAAAGTTCTAATTCGGATGAAAACAAAAATTTAAAAATTAATTATATATATATATTTTTTTGGTGTAAAGATGGGTGACTACATTAGATTATAAAAATAAATCACGAGTTACAATAGCTACCGTTGCATCAGCCACTAAAGCATCTTGTAAAAATCCGGAAGGTATCAAACAGTCTCAACTCATCGTCTTGTACATCAAGGGGATTTTGTAGGTAAAATATTTGTTACAAAGTTAAATTACAGAGAAAAATTAAGAAAAAATAATGTGACAGTCCACTTAGATACTCTTAAAATATAAAACAGTATCTGCAATTATATTAGAAAGAAAACATGTGGCTGACTCATACATATGCCCAAGGTTTTGAAAACCGGACCGACCATTGAACCGGCGAGGGTGATGTTCAAGGAAAACCGGGGTTCAACCGGGGTTCGACCGGGGTTCAACCGTTTTATTAAATTATATTAATTTTTTAAGAAAATAGTCAAAATATATTCATTAAAATAATTTTATGGTCAAAATTGAAGTCATTCTCAATATATACTAAAACGTATGTAAAGATAACACTAATTTGTGATAGTTTAGTTGGTTAATGGCTTTAAATATTATTAGGAGGTCAAGGGTTCAAGTCTTACTCTCACCATTTTTAAAATTTTTAACAGGTAAAAACCGTAAAAACCGGCCGGTTCGTAAAAACCGTAAAAACCGGCCGGTTCGTAACGGTTCTATAACTGGAGGGTTTTTCCTAATGAACCGGACCGGAGTTGTCCTGAAAATGCGGTTGAACCGGGATAACCGGTCGAACCGGTCCGGTTTTAATAACCTTGCATATGCCACTAGACATTGTTTTATGTCTCTAGAGATGCATGGTGGCACTTTAGTGTGTACAAATTCACGTCATGCCGGACCAGAGCGGTGTCAACTTTACTGTTAATGCAAAGAACAAGAACAACATAAAGAATAAAGTTGTTGCCAAATGGAAATAAAAAAACTAATATAAATGGTAAGTTTGATGACCTAAATCCCGTACTGGAGGTGGACAGAGGAGATCTTAGGTGAATGGATTCAACACTTATTAGATTATATATTAGCGAGGTCTCAGTTCTATGCTTTCTACCTTTAACCTCGTGGGGTTAAAATTTCATCGTTACTGTCATTTTCCTACTAAGTGCAAACTAAAAAAGGTTGAATCAACCATCAAGAATCTGGACCTATATACTGCTTTGGTCAACGAATATCATTAATTTGGTGTATTTGGTTTGCATATATTAAAAATTTTTAAAAGATGGTTAAATCCTTTTTTTTCTTTCGACAGAATGGTTAAATCCTTTTCAACTCACGGCTAAAAAAGTCATTAAATAGGGATGATGATTAAATGAAACTCAAGTTTTCATATTAGCGAGGTCTCAGTTCTATGCTTTCTACCTTTAACCTCGTGGGGTTAAATTTTCATCGTTACTGTCATTTTCCTACTAAGTGCAAACTAAGAAAGGTTGAATCAACCATCAAGAATGTGGACCTATATACTGCTTTGGTCAACGAATATCATTAATTTGGTGTATTTGGTTTGCATATATTAAAAATTTTTAAAAGATGGTTAAATCCTTTTTTTTTTTTTGACAGAATGGTTAAATCCTTTTCAACTCACGGCTAAAAATGTCATTAAATAGGGATGATGATTAAATGAAACTCAAGTTTTCATATCTTGAAAAACTCGAGTTTTCATATTTTGAATAATCAGACATGCCAATATTTTTTCCAAACAAAGCACGCAGGATCAACACAAAGCCATAGTGGTTTTAAATAACGCATAATGCTATATATGCAATTATGCATACACATACTAAGAAAGAAATTAGACGATACGAAACTTACAAATTACCACAAACCAAAAGCGGTGTCAATATCCAAGGACGTAATGTTGTCTCAAGATGTAGCTATAGATACCACCAGCCCTTTAGAATTTCTAGACTAGTCCAATCCACGCCTCTGACTCCAACAGGCAGATATGAGATTTTTTTATTATTATTATTTTTATTCTTTTTATTTTTCTCAACGCTCCCCCATAAGATATACTAATATTTGACTTCGACCACTCTGTCCAAAAGAAAGACAAATGATTAATATCGGAATCGAAGTCGATCAATCACATGGTGGTCTTTCAAAATTGTTAAATTTCCTTTTTCTCAAAAAAAAAATAAAAATGTTAAATTTCCTTTTCGCATATCAGAATTTTGAGGAATTTGAGGTATTTGAGTAAGAATATTCAAAAAGAAATGTCAATAGGGGTATATGATTGGGACAAGAATCATAAGGAGGTATAGCTTAAATTCTTTTCCAATGTATCAATAACATATGATTGGGATGAAATTGTTTAGTCCTGAAAAACTATATGTTACAGCTCACAATCTAATCTTAAGAAACAAATGACTACATGACACAGCCTGCGCTTACAAATAGGTTTCAATATGGAAAAATTCCTATTGATACATTCACTCATAACGAAATGCGCGACTTTCAGATTGATCAAAGCCAAAATTCTACATAGAGATGAAAAAAAAAAAAAAAAGCTAGAGGAGCTACATAGTATTTGTTTTACCATGCATGAAGTAGGAAAGATGTGGCCATAGTGTTTTACCACTATGACAAGAAATGTCGTTGCATTCAATTTCATCCCATCTTTGTTTTGGGCCTTCTAATTTGAAACATTGGCAACCCCAACGAAACAGGAAAGCCAAGCCTGTGTGAATGTGATACATGAAGGGACAACATACGAATCAAGACAGAATTTTAGCACTTAATTGGTAAGGGGTGAGCACCATAGAATTTTCCACATTCGTAAGGACAGAAGTTGATCGATTATTTTGGGTTCTTGGATGGATGGCAAAGACTTCTGGGACTTACGAGGTTGCCCAAGGAACAATAAAGTGGTAGTTTTTGCGAAACAAAAAAGACTACTCTCTTTTCTTGACTGCAAGACAAGATCTTTTTCATGGATTCTTGGTTATATCAATTAGTACGTATATCATGTTTGCATTTGTAGTTCCCTGTCACAAATTCAATCTTTAATTAATGTAACTAGTTGTATAATGTTGAAGATAATCTGGATTCAACAAATTTTACATATGTTTTGTCTAAAGTCTAAACTTTGCATCCCACCAACGACAGTTTTCCCTTATACTGGTCACAGTCAAAAGCCTAGACTGTAAATGCAACTTTGGTTGGTGTTTGACAGAGAAAACATGCATTGTATTAAAATCCAAAAAACTTATCTTTGTTACAAGGATAATTAATTATACGTCAACTTTACATCTTTCTTCTTCAACCTTACACATAAAACATACTCTGTTGGCAGTACCTACTCATACTAATGCCTACAACAAACAAAAGAATACCTTACAGTTTATAACAGCTAACACCAAAAACTTTCACTAAACACATTATCTCTACCGTCGCTGGAAGTTAAATGCCTTGATACAGAAAGCAAAAGTAAATCCAAAGAGGATTGCCCATCCAACAACTCCACCAGCAATTGCTCCCAGAAAATCATGTCTGAAACCAAAGTTTGATTTCACAAACTGCTTCACCGTTCTACCATCAGACATTGGTTCTTCTATGTCTCCAAACTGCGAAGCAACCAATCCATACAAGGTCCATGACACAGGGCATGCCCAGTAGTACCATCTCCACCAGATAGGAATCCTCTGTTATGACCAAAGTAGAGAATTGTAGAACAATAGTAGTCTCCGGGTTAACCTCAAAGAAAATACAGTAGCAGCCATTCCAAGATTTATAGAGAGCAAATACGTACCGGCCGGGGGATCAAGAATCCTGAGAGCAGGTTCCATATTGAGTAAAATGAGGCAGAAACAATAGCAGCAACATGGTGGTTAGGTGTCATGGCAACAGCCATGATTCCATAGAAGGTGAAGTATAGTAATGTAAAGAACATGAAGAATAGATTCCAGAAGAACTTTGCAGCAGTCCATTCAAATCCAATCACAGCATACACTAAGATAGAATAGACTGCAGCTTGAGAGAAAATATATGGTATTTCAATCATGACCTGCAATAGGACATCAGCAGCTTTGGTAAATTAAACATATTCCTATATGGCATTCTGCTGAAAGAGTGAGTTCTGGAACTTGTCAAAATCTAGTTACCTGGGCTAAGGCATAGGGAAAAGCTGAGTACATTCCTGCAGCCCTTTCTCTATAAAATACAGTTCTTTCAACTGCCACTACTGGCTGCACGGCTGAAGCATTTTGCACTCCAAGGAAGAGAACGGCCGAGTACATGGAACCCATTGCGTTGAAAATATCTTGTTGCAGGTACCTGGAGTTGAAGAAGTACATGCAAGATAAGAGGGCCAGAGCAAGCAAAATGAGCTTCACCATTAATTAAGATTTTTCTCAACAGAATGTAGCTTACGTTTTCGTGCCAAGATCCCAGAACATTGTCCCGAATATCAAGCCTATAAAGGCTGTGAAGAGAAATCGAACGGCAGTATATGGGGGGTTTCGCCAGTATGACCAGCGTTGCTTCCAGATGCAAGCAAAACACTGTGTGAAAAATGAGGTTGAGTACTGCGACGGGAAATAGAGGTCCTTTGAACCGGCAGCAGGAACACTAAGCTCCTTAATTAGTGCTTTGTTTCTCCTGAAACATGCCAAGTATTAGAAACATGTTGAAGGCTACTAAGTAATAAACTAATAGTCTATGATTCCAGAAGATTATGGTACCTGTAAAGGTCTGAACTTTTGTAAATTTCAGCGAAATCAACACCCAGGGCCAGTTCTTGAGCAGAATAGTAACTTCTAACATCCAAGTTGCTGGATTATAACCATCTTTAATTTTACTGATTCCTTCTATTCCCTGCGTGTAGAAGCGGAATGTGAATCGACTAATTGTTGAAATAGTTAACGATTGAAGATCTTTATATCAATTCTTTTCTACTTTGAATTTCATGATCACATCAGAACTGAAATGTACCTCAAAATAGCTGATTAGCTGGGAAGAATGACGGCCCAGTGGCCCCACATAGATCTTTTGTCCTCCTCTTTTCATAAGGAATAGCTGTAATTCGATATGAAACATTGGTTGAATAATAGAAGGAAGTCAAAGATCTCAATATTGATGATCTTTCAAGTTTTAGAATCCCTCACCTCATCAAAGGCTTCAAATATGTCGATACTTGGCTGATGAATGGTGCATACCACCGTTCTACCTGTGTCCACTGTATTCCTCACTGTTCGCATGACAATAGCAGCAGCCCTGGCATCAAGACCTGAAGTTGGCTCATCCATGAATATTATAGAAGGATTTGCCACTAGCTCCACTGCAATAGTTAGCCGCTTGCACTGCTCAGTAGACCGACCATTCACACCAGGCAATCCAACTAGGGCGTTACGAATCGGATTCAATTCCACAAGCTCCATGACTTCCTCTATGAACATCTGCAACAAATGTTTTGGAGAAAGAGATTTCAATATGGGAAACATGAATTATACCCTTTTCCAGTTTTTGTCAGGATTTAGTCTCCGTAACTCCTAGTTAAAACCAGAAGCTTTGAATGTATTAGACACCTACCTTTCTTGTTTTCGAATCAGCCTCAGATGGGAGACGAAGCCAAGCCGAGTAGAGTACAGATTCATAGACGGTGACATGAGGAGAATGGATATCATTTTGTTCACAATATCCTGAGATTCTAGCAAAAGTTTCTTGCTTTTTGGGGTATCCAGAAATTCTTGTCACCGTCAATATACCCACCAGTTTTCCTGCCAGCCAGAACATCCATCAGAGTGGTTTTGCCAGCACCACTAACACCCATCAAAGCTGTAAGAACACCAGGCCTAAAAGCACCACTGACACCATTCAGGAGAACCAATTTATCTTCAGTAACTCCTTGATCTTTCATTTCCTACAAGGACCAGTTATGATAACATCATATTCTATTATAATCATATGACATTATACAGGAATCGGATGCGTTACTATGTCTACGAAAATGTAATACCTGTGGCATGCCCACAGAATATGTAACATCATCAAAAGTGATGGAATGTGGTTCAAATGGAAGGACCATTCCTCTCTTCCCATTTCTTCTGGCCTCATCCATGGACATAGATGAACTGCTTCTCCTCATCACAATGTCTCCACCCTCGCGTTTTGACAACTGAATGGCTCCTCCTCTACCTTTAGTGCCTGACTCTTTATTTTCGTCCCCTTCGGAGAGATTAGCCTGAGGCTTCTCAAATTCTGCTCAGCAAAATGTGCAGATGGGTCACAACAAAAGCCTGCTCAAAGTAGGCCCTAAGGCTGGAACTAGAAAGGAAATGAAACTTACGGCTGAGGAAAGTGAGAGCTGCAGTGAAACACAGATTGAATAGTAGTATGAATCCGATCAACGCCCCTACCGCAATCCAGTAGAAATATGCATGCGGGAAGAATCCACGGGAATCCATAACTTGTACTCCAAGTGGCTCTGTTGAGTTTGGACCAGACTGTAATACAAGAAGCACAAATGCGAGTTTCAGTTTGTTGATGACAGTTGGATATATAACAGTATCTAGTTCAAGAAATTACATGTCTCCATTTAGTTCCTAGGAACTCGTTTGCTGTTATTCCATTCATTGCATAAGCCAAGGGTGAAGACCAGTAACCCCAAATCCACCATTTCTTTATGTCCTCTGTGTTACCAAAGAGAAAGATAAAAAACGAAACCTTTAAGGGTTTGGTTTCAAAAAAACAGTCTCTCAAAATGCTGAAGTGAAAATGTACTAACCTCTTGACAGGATAAAGCCACCCATTGCAAAGCAAAGGAGCAGAACGAACGGCCCAAATGTGTTGGCAATAGTCATGTTCCTTCCAGCGGCAGCTATAAATCGGAAAAGTGAAGATGCCATCTGGTTCACCAATAGGAGGAGAAGGAATTGCTTGAAGAACCTGAAAATGTAAGTCTCAGGTTAATATCAGATGGATCAGTAGGATTTCCTTTCTATGCTCGAACAGAATTCTTCTTACCTTCCATTATTTGGATCAAATCCAATGACATAATAAGTTAGGAAGACCCAAACAGCAACTTCCACTAATGTGATGGGAATTTTTAGGATCCAAGGAGGAATGGAGTAGGCCCATCCAGGATAGAATAGCAAGGTCCCTTTGTTTGTAAAACACAGGAAGTTTTGCAAGCGTCATTGGCATCTCTGACATTCCATTGAACATTACCATAATCACAGAGAAGAACAAAGCACCAACATAAATTCCTCCATCAGTTACATCATCTCGAGGCATCTTAGTCCTCAGGAAGAGCGTCATGAAGATGAGTGCGATGAATGTAAGCTAGAAGCAGAAACAAATTAAGAGCAAAGCATTAGCAATTTGTACCATAAGGCAAGATCATGAACAAGGAAACTAATTTGATGTGATGTTACGGATTGTTACTTGGAAGAGTTTGAAGAAGTAAACAAATGAGTTCCTCTTCATGAGCAAGAATTCCCTTGCGAAATTAGCTTTAACCAGCTCCTTATTTCCAACACCATATTTTTTGTTTGCTAGAGCAGCTGGATGGCTCCTCCTCTTGTCAAATGGAACTGAGAGCTCACGTGAAATCCTCTCTCCCACACTGAATGACTTAAATGCATCAGCAAATTCCTTGACTGTAATATGTTGAAATTGATCAGTTTCTCTTGAGTAGGTATGCTGTTCAAGTGTTCGATAAAATGTCTGTGTGAGTTATTATGTATGAAAATAAGCAGTCACGTGGTGTAATTGTTGAATCTGGTTGGTGCATTGTAATAGTTTATTAGCAACAGGAGAAGTCGTCTAGAGCATGCAGATTGTATTTTGTATGTGTTTATTACCAAGTTGGAGTCTTATGATTGTAATTTGGATTTGTCTACTAGCTAGTTGGAGTCTTGTAATAATTTGGAGTCTAGAGCTTTCAAGAGTGTCTAATAAAGTGGAGTGTTCTGTGGCTGGCATCCTGTTAACGTGTTCATGGTGATGAACACAAAATGTGTGTATAAAATCAATTATGGTTGTAATGCAATTGGTGAGAATGAATGAAATCAGTTCTTCTCCAGAAAATCAAAAACAAAAGAAGTGTGTTAATCGTGAGATTATTGTCTTTGTCATCTTGATTGTTGATTGAAATTCAAGTGTTCTTGAGTGTTCATAAATGCTTCAAAATTCTGGAAATTGCAAAAGTGTTCATCTGCAGAATTTCTGGAAATTCCAGAATTAGTTGCTTTCTTCTTGGTGTTCTTGAGATTCTGGAAAATTTCTAGAATTGTGATGCATTGTTCTCTTCCTATTTGAGTGTTTTGTTGATTGATTAAACTCTTGCAGAACATTATTGTTCATTGGCTGTTTCTATTCTTCAATTGGACAGAATCATTGTTGTTATTTGGTTGTTCTGTTTTCTTCAATTGGACAGAACATTATTGTTCATTTGCTGTTCTGTTTCCTTTAATTGGTAGCGGAGCTGTTCTTTCTTTACGGGTCCTGTTCTTTTGATTGGTTAGAGACCAAGAAGATGGTTTCTGATTGGGAGATCATTGCAAGGTTAAGGGAGGTTCTTCAATGTTCTGATCTTGACACAATGAAGACAAAGATGCTGTGCCAGAAGCTGGAAGAAGAGTTCGGCTTGGATTTGTCAGATAAAAAATTATTTTATCATAAATCAGGTGATTCTGTTCCTTAAAAGTGATGAGCTTGGGAATAATGAAAATGAAGAAATTGAGGAGGTTGAAGAAGCTGAATCTGAGGTAACAAATGGCTCTGAATTGGCTGCAAATGATGAAAATAAAGGTTTGATTGGTAAGAGTTATGAGCTTATTAAAAATGATGAATGTTTGGATGATTTTGGATTAATTGATGAAGTGGTTATGCATGATGAGATTCTTACTATTTTTAGTACTGAAAATGTTACTGAATATGTGAAATGTAAGAGCTCTGGATTTGTTATTGGTGAGAATTCATGCTTGCAGTTCATAGATTTCTCCAATTCCAAATCAATTGAAGTTGAGTACGGGAATGACAATTTAGGTATAGAAATGCCTAATGATGATGTCCAGATTAAATGTTGTGATGATGAGTTTGGGAAGCTTGGAATTCTGGAAGTGATAAGAAATGCCAAGAAACATAATTTTAAAGTGAAAAGGGGGGTTAAAGTATACATTAAAGAGAAGTCATTAGAATTCTATGACTTGTTTGATGTTTCAATTGCCAAGCAAGACAAGGGAAAATATTCTGCAAAGAGAAAGAAAATGAAAAGAAGGGATGAAGAGCTTTCAAGTATGTTCATTAATGCAATCCCTAAACTAGAGTTTGAGTTCCAGAGATCACCGCTGAAAGTGCAAGACAATCCGATCAAGGGGGTGTGTTCAAATTGATCAGCTTGTCTTGAGTAGGTATGCTGTTCATGTGTTCGATAAATGTCTGTGTGAGTTATTATGTATGAAAATAAGCAGTCACGTGGTGTAATTGTTGAATCTGGTTGGTGCATTGTAATAGTTTATTAGCAACAGGAGAAGTCGTCTAGAGCATGCAGATTGTATTTTGTATGTGTTTATTAGCAAGTTGGAGTCTTATGATTGTAATTTGGATTTGTCTACTAGCTAGTTGGAGTCTTGTAATAATTTGGAGTCTAGAGCTTTCAAGAGTGTCTAATAAAGTGGAGTGTTTTGTGGCTAGCATCCTGTTAACGTGTTCATGGTGATGAACACAAAATGTGTGTATAACATCAATTATGGTTGTAATGCATTTGGTGAGAATGAATGAAATCAGTTCTTCTCCAGAAAATCAAAAACAAAAGAAGTGTGTTAATCGTGAGATTATTGTCTTTGTCATCTTGATTGTTGATTGAAATTCAAGTGTTCTTGAGTGTTCATAAATGCTTCAAAATTCTGGAAATTGCAAAAGTGTTCATCTGCAGAATTTCTGGAAATTCCAGAATTAGTTGCTTTCTTCTTGGTGTTCTTGAGATTCTGGAAAATTTCCAGAATTGTGATGCATTGTTCTCTTCCTATTTGAGTGTTTTGTTGATTGATTAAACTCTTGCAGAACATTATTGTTCATTGGCTGTCTCTATCCTTCAATTGGACAGAATCATTATTGTTCTTTGGTTGTTCTGTTTTCTTCAATTGGACAGAACATTATTGTTCATTTCCTGTTCTGTTTCCTTCAATTGGTAGCGGAGTTGTTCTTTCTTTACGGGTCCTGTTCTTTTGATTGGTTAGAGACCAAGAAGATGGTTTCTGATTGGGAGATCATTGCAATGTTAAGGGAGGTTCTTCAATGTTCTGATCTTGACACAATGACGACAAAGATGCTGTGCCAGAAGCTGGAAGAAGAGTTCGGCTTGGATTTGTCAGACAGAAAATTATTTTATCATAAATCAGGTGATTCTGTTCCTTGAAAGTGATGAGCTTGGGAACAATGAAAATGAAGAAATTGAGGAGGTTGAAGATGCTGAATCTGAGGTAACAAATGGCTCTGAATTGGCTGCAAATGATGAAAACAAAGATTTGATTGGTAAGAGTTATGAGCTTATTAAAAATGATGAATGTTTGGATGATTTTGGATTAATTGATGAAGTGGTTATGCATGATGAGATTCTTACTATTTTTAGTACTGAAAATGTTACTGAATATGTGAAATGTAAGGGCTCTGGATTTGTTATTGGTGAGAATTCATGCTTGCAGTTCATAGATTTCTCCAATTCCAAATCAATTGAAGTTGAGTACGGGAATGACAATTTAGGTATAGAAATGCCTAATGATGATGTCCAGATTAAATGTTGTGATGATGAGTTTGGGAAGCTTGGAATTCTGGAAGTGATAAGAAATGCCAAGAAACATAATTTTTTGAATCTGGTTGGTGCATTGTAATAGTTTATTAGCAACAGGAGAAGTCGTCTAGAGCATGCAGATTGTATTTTGTATGTGTTTATTAGCAAGTTGGAGTCTTATGATTGTAATTTGGATTTGTCTACTAGCTAGTTGGAGTCTTGTAATAATTTGGAGTCTAGAGCTTTCAAGAGTGTCTAATAAAGTGGAGTGTTTTGTGGCTAGCATCCTGTTAACGTGTTCATGGTGATGAACACAAAATGTGTGTATAACATCAATTATGGTTGTAATGCATTTGGTGAGAATGAATGAAATCAGTTCTTCTCCAGAAAATCAAAAACAAAAGAAGTGTGTTAATCGTGAGATTATTGTCTTTGTCATCTTGATTGTTGAATGAAATTCAAGTGTTCTTGAGTGTTCATAAATGCTGCAAAATTCTGGAAATTGAAGAAGTGTTCATCTGCAGAATTTCTGGAAATTCCAGAATTAGTTGCTTTCTTCTTGGTGTTCTTGAGATTCTGGAAAATTTCTAGAATTGTGATGCATTGTTCTCTTCCTATTTGAGTGTTTTGTTGATTGATTAAACTCTTGCAGAACATTATTGTTCATTGGCTGTTTCTATTCTTCAATTGGACAGAATCATTGTTGTTATTTGGTTGTTCTGTTTTCTTCAATTGGACAGAACATTATTGTTCATTTGCTGTTCTGTTTCCTTTAATTGGTAGCGGAGCTGTTCTTTCTTTACGGGTCCTGTTCTTTTGATTGGTTAGAGACCAAGAAGATGGTTTCTGATTGGGAGATCATTGCAAGGTTAAGGGAGGTTCTTCAATGTTCTGATCTTGACACAATGAAGACAAAGATGCTGTGCCAGAAGCTGGAAGAAGAGTTCGGCTTGGATTTGTCAGATAAAAAATTATTTTATCATAAATCAGGTGATTCTGTTCCTTAAAAGTGATGAGCTTGGGAATAATGAAAATGAAGAAATTGAGGAGGTTGAAGAAGCTGAATCTGAGGTAACAAATGGCTCTGAATTGGCTGCAAATGATGAAAATAAAGGTTTGATTGGTAAGAGTTATGAGCTTATTAAAAATGATGAATGTTTGGATGATTTTGGATTAATTGATGAAGTGGTTATGCATGATGAGATTCTTACTATTTTTAGTACTGAAAATGTTACTGAATATGTGAAATGTAAGAGCTCTGGATTTGTTATTGGTGAGAATTCATGCTTGCAGTTCATAGATTTCTCCAATTCCAAATCAATTGAAGTTGAGTACGGGAATGACAATTTAGGTATAGAAATGCCTAATGATGATGTCCAGATTAAATGTTGTGATGATGAGTTTGGGAAGCTTGGAATTCTGGAAGTGATAAGAAATGCCAAGAAACATAATTTTAAAGTGAAAAGGGGGGTTAAAGTATACATTAAAGAGAAGTCATTAGAATTCTATGACTTGTTTGATGTTTCAATTGCCAAGCAAGACAAGGGAAAATATTCTGCAAAGAGAAAGAAAATGAAAAGAAGGGATGAAGAGCTTTCAAGTATGTTCATTAATGCAATCCCTAAACTAGAGTTTGAGTTCCAGAGATCACCGCTGAAAGTGCAAGACAATCCGATCAAGGGGGTGTGTTCAAATTGATCAGCTTGTCTTGAGTAGGTATGCTGTTCATGTGTTCGATAAATGTCTGTGTGAGTTATTATGTATGAAAATAAGCAGTCACGTGGTGTAATTGTTGAATCTGGTTGGTGCATTGTAATAGTTTATTAGCAACAGGAGAAGTCGTCTAGAGCATGCAGATTGTATTTTGTATGTGTTTATTAGCAAGTTGGAGTCTTATGATTGTAATTTGGATTTGTCTACTAGCTAGTTGGAGTCTTGTAATAATTTGGAGTCTAGAGCTTTCAAGAGTGTCTAATAAAGTGGAGTGTTTTATGGCTAGCATCCTGTTAACGTGTTCATGGTGATGAACACAAAATGTGTGTATAAAATCAATTATGGTTGTAATGCATTTGGTGAGAATGAATGAAATCAGTTCTTCTCCAGAAAATCAAAAACAAAAGAAGTGTGTTAATCGTGAGATTATTGTCTTTGTCATCTTGATTGTTGAATGAAATTCAAGTGTTCTTGAGTGTTCATAAATGCTTCAAAATTCTGGAAATTAAAGAAGTGTTCATCTGCAGAATTTCTGGAAATTCCAGAATTAGTTGCTTTCTTCTTAGTGTTCTTCAGATTCTGGAAAATTTCCAGAATTGTGATGCATTGTTCTCTTCCTATTTGAGTGTTTTGTTGATTGATTAAACTCTTGCAGAACATTATTGTTCATTGGCTGTTTCTATTCTTCAATTGGACAGAATCATTGTTGTTCTTTGGTTGTTCTGTTTTCTTCAATTGGACAGAACATTATTGTTCATTTGCTGTTCTGTTTCCTTCAATTGGTAGCGGAGCTGTTCTTTCTTTACGGGTCCTGTTCTTTTGATTGGTTAGAGACCAAGAAGATGGTTTCTGATTGGGAGATCATTGCAAGGTTAAGGGAGGTTCTTCAATGTTCTGATCTTGACACAATGAAGACAAAGATGTTGTGCTAGAAGCTGGAAGAAGAGTTCGGCTTGGATTTGTCAGACAGAAAATTATTTTATCATAAATCAGGTGATTCTGTTCCTTAAAAGTGATGAGCTCGGGAACAATGAAAATGAAGAAATTGAGGAGGTTGAAGAAGCTGAATCTGAGGTAACAAATGGCTCTGAATTGGCAAAGGTTTGATTGGTAAGAGTTATGAGCTTATTAAAAATGATGAATGTTTGGATGATTTTGGATTAATTGATGAAGTGGTTATGCATGATGAGATTCTTACTGTTTTTAGTCCTGAAAATGTTACTGAACATGTGAAATGTAAGAGCTCTGGATTTGTTATTGGTGAGAATTCATGCTTGCAGTTCATAGATTTCTCCAATTCCAAATCAATTGAAGTTGAGTACGGGAATGACAATTTAGGTATAGAAATGCCTAATGATGATGTCCAAATTAAATGTTGTGATGATGAGTTTGGGAAGCTTGGAATTCTGGAAGTGATAAGAAATGCCAAGAAACATAATTTTAAAGTGAAAAGGGGGGTTAAAGTATACATTGAAGAGAAGTCATTCGAGTTATATGACTTGTTTGATGTTTCAATTTCCAAGCAAGATAAGAGAAAATATTCTGCAAAGAGAAAGAAAATGAAAAGAAGGGATGAAGAGCTTTCAAGTATATTCATTAATGCAATCCCTAAACTAGAGTTTGAGTTCCAGAGATCACCGCTGAAAGTGCAAGACAATCCGATCAAGGGGGTGTGTTGAAATTGATCAGCTTGTCTTGAGTAGGTATGCTGTTCAAGTGTTCGATAAATGTCTGTGTGAGTTATTATGTATGAAAATAAGCAGTCACGTGGTGTAATTGTTGAATTTGGTTGGTGTATTGTAATAGTTTATTAGCAACAGGAGAAGTCGTCTAGAGCATGCAGATTGTATTTTGTATGTGTTTATTACCAAGTTGGAGTCTTATGATTGTAATTTGGATTTGTCTACTAGCTAGATGGAGTCTTGTAATAATTTGGAGTCTAGAGCTTTCAAAAGTGTCTAATAAAGTGGAGTGTTTTGTGGCTAGCATCCTGTTAACGTGTTCATGGTGATGAACACAAAATGTGTGTATAAAATCAATTATGGTTGTAATGCATTTGGTGAGAATGAATGAAATCAGTTCTTCTCCAGAAAATCAAAAACAAAAGAAGTGTGTTAATCGTGAGATTATTGTCTTTGTCATCTTGATTGTTGATTGAAATTCAAGTGTTCTTGAGTGCTCTGCAGAATTTCTGGAAATTCCAAAATTAGTTGCTTTCTTCTTGGTGTTCTTGAGATTCTGGAAAATTTCTAGAATTGTGATGCATTGTTCTCTTCCTATTTGAGTGTTTTGTTGTTTGATTAAACTCTTGCAGAACATTATTATTCATTGGCTGTCTCTATTCTTCAATTGGACAGAATCATTGTTGTTCTTTGGTAGTTCTGTTTTCTTCAATTGGACAGAACATTATTGTTCGTTTGCTGTTCTGTTTCCTTCATAATAAACCTGTAAGGCCTATCTTTCTGAGCCCAATACTGCTCCTGATCTTTCTTTGAGGTAACCTGAGATGAATTCATTCAAAAGCATTATGACATTGTGATTAAGATGCTCACAGCACATAGAAATGTGATAATGCGGTAAAAGTGTTGTGCGATCATTCTTACTTCCTGCAAGAAGTCAGCTACGCCTTTTCTATCAGGACACCTAAATCCCATGTGTTCAAAGAACTCGAGCACACTTTCTTGAGGACCCTGGTAGACAATCTGGCCATCTGATAAGAGAATAATGTCATCAAAGAGATCATAAGTCTTCGGTGTTGGCTGGAGAAGCTAGATGACGGCAGTTCCATTAAGAATGTGGACCGATTGGCGAAGTGAGTTCACAATTTGGAAAGTTGTTGAGCTATCCAAGCCTGTAGAAATCTCATCCATAAACAAGGCCCTTGCAGGTCCAACCAACATTTCCCCTACAGCAACATAATTGGAGTTACTAGTACACTTCACCATTGTGTTAAAAAAAGGCTATTCTTCTCTGAATCCGAAATAGACTAACGTTTACGTTCCTGACTAGTACCTGTCGTGACACGCTTCCTTTGTCCACCAGAGATACCTCTTATCATTTTATCCCCTACAATTGTATCTGCATAGACTTCCAATCCTAATATCTGCAATTTAAAGAGACTACATAAGCAATTTTGTGTCTGATGTTGGAAGTTCTGTGGATATCTCTTAGATAGTGAAGTAGTTTCAGGTGAATTACCTTCAAAACATAGTCCGCGACCACATTAGCTGCCCGTCCTTCTGTCGCTACTGCCTACACACCAGAAGTGGGAAAAAAAAAATCATTTCTCCAACACTGCAATATATTCTAGTACTGAAATTTCTTTAGTGCAATTCCAATTAAACTAGAAAAATAAACGCAGATGATGTTATGTGCTTTAGGGCTCCAACATTTAACTATTTTCGATATGTATATCTTTACTCACCTTCATGAACACATCAATGTCGGGATCAGGCTTAATGTTTGCTTCTTTCTCTCTTCTAGACAACTCTGCTAGCATGTCTGCAAATTGCACAATTTTTAACATATGTTCAGAACTAGATCATGCATTAATCCATTAGTCACACTAGTAATCAAGGAATGAACACTTAAGTCCATCAAAATCTTACCATGGTGGTGTCCAACTCCTTGGCATCTACCAAAAAATGCTATAGTTTCCCTTACAGTCATTTCTCCAATATGAAGATCATGTTGACTGATGTAGGCAGCTGTTCTCTGGGGTATGAATTCATTCATCTCATAACCATTGTAAGTCACTCTACCAGAGACCTGCAAGCCAAATCCAACATACCAAATTAAAGTTGAAACCTGTAAAATGGACTGAAAATTGTAAAACTAAATCCGCTATGAAAAATTTTAGTCACCTTCAGATCAGGGTCAAGCTTTCCAGCCAAGGCCAACAACAGTGTGGTCTTCCCAGAACTTGGAGGACCCAAAAGCAAAGTCATCTACAACAATATGTACACAACACAAAAGATTAGGAGTGAAAGCAAAATTTATGAAAAGAAAAGTGAATAAAATCATATATTCAGATCATGATCATCTCACCTTGATGGCTTGATAACTCCGCTAACATCTTTGAGGATAGTGAAATTTTTCTTTCTACTCGGAAAGATATGGATAGAATTTAAGAAACCCTTCAATGGTAAAGGAAAGAAAAGTTCACTTTACAAGCAGGGGATGAACAAATTGAAAATAAAATTTGATTAAGTTACCTCTATTATATTAACAGAGAAGTTAACAAATGAAGGCAAAGCTCTGCTCCCAACATAAGCTTCTGCTTCGATATTTATATCCTCGAACCGAACTTCAATTGTTGGCATAGAAATCCCAACCCTAAAATCAACAAAGAAAAAGAAAAACTCAGTACAGAAGCATGAAGCACTGTAAGTCTACTACATGCAAGAAGAACAACAACAAAAACAGAGGTGCTCTGTTTTTTTCAAGAAAGAAAAACCAAACTGCAAACCCTATTCACTTTCTGTCGTCAAAAGTGACAAAGTAAGATAGATTTGTTTGATCACAAGCCATGTATAACGTAATTCACTTTCTCTTGAACTACTTCTCAACAATCAGACCCTAAGTAAGGACAAAGAAAACTGCAGATAAGACAAATATATATGTTTACCTGTCAGTACGGTTCCTGAGCTTCCACAAAAACTTCTCATTGTCCTCCTCTGCAACCTTCACCAACCTATCTAGCAAAGTTTTCCTCTCTTGGAACCCAAGGTTGGCAATATGAATCTCGGTAGTGCCACCGTTGGATGCACTAGCCAACATACCTTTCCTCAAACGATCATAAGTTGGTAGCTTCCCAAGTGCAGCCCATTTAAGAGCCTCTTCATCATCCTTATCCCTTGATGATCTGGAGAACACTTCTCCATTGTTTCTCCATCCTGAGGTGCCGCCTCCTCCAATAGGTTTCCTTAAGCTGCCTCGTAAACCATATATATCAGCTGCCTTCATTGATCAAGTATGGGAATACCTCAACACCAAAACCTCCAAAGAAAAAAAAAAAGCGAGGCACTTATTCTGTTTTATTTTCTTTTCCTTCAAGTTCTTGAGCTTATTATGAATTGAAAGAGAACCAAATAAGAAAATGGACTTTTTTTTTTATGCTAAACCCAGATTGTGTTTCACTGTGTTACTCTTGGTTCTGGTGAGATTTTTTTTTTTTTTTTGGATGGGTTCTTGAGCTGCTCAAGAGCACAAGAGAGGAGTGAAATGGGTTGGACCTAAAGGTGTGGGTATCGATTTATAGGGGTAGGGTGGTGTGATTTGGCGGCTTCGATGAATTTGAATATTTTTGTTTTATTGCAATAAATCGGCTGGAGAAGAACAGAAGAGTTAATAAGCTTCAGGTTTTTTTTTTTTTGGTGAATACATAATGCCTAATCGGCATAGTTACAAAGGAACAACCAAATCAAAGTCCAGGACACCTACGCACTAATCTAGTTTGGGCAATGCCCATTGAATCATGCCTCAACAAGGGTACAAGACAGGGGGTGGGTTCCCATATTGAACCAAATCAAAGGAATTGCTAGTGCCAACATTAGCTAGCATGTCAGCACACTTGTTTGCTTCTCGATAAATGTGTGTAATAGATACTGACCAAGGTTTGCAGAGGAGACGACGAATACTTTCCACCAATGCAGAATTAGCATCCTGCTTGGGTTCTGAACCCATGATGAGTTGTTGTACAATTTGCGAGTCAACCTCTAATTGTAAGCAACGGATACCCTTCTTCTAGGCGAAATCCAGACCTATTTTGACTTCCCATAATTCTGCCCGAGTAGCTGAACAGAACCCAACATTATGTGAGAAACCCAAGATAAATCTACCACCATCATCTCGGATAAGTCCTCCTGCCCCTGATACACCAGGGTTTTCTTTAGAGCTTCCATCCGTGTTGAGTTTGAAAAAACCAGGGAGGGGTGGTCGCCAAAACACCGGTTGTTCCACCATTGAGGGGAGACCTTGGACCCTATCATCCAATATATTGGCCAGTCTGATTTCCTCCACAAACATTCTGATGTTGTTCACATGGACCGTGCGAGTTGGATCATGATTGACCCACCTCTCGTTCCTATATTTCCAGAGGAGCCAAATTGTCGCCCCAAAGATCATAGGACCTTCCGCACCCAGACCATTATTACTCCCCTGTATAAGATTCAGTTTCAACCAATATAGTAGATCACTTGCAAAAAAAGTAGTCTGTTGTGGTAATGCAACCAAAGATCTCCATATTTGGTTTGCGACTTTACAATCGCGCAAAATATGCAAAACAGATTCATTCTGATGGCAAACTGGACAGTTGGGGTTGGGAGTTAAATGTCTTCGATTTATTTCTTTATTGGTAAGGAGTCGGTTGCGGGCCACAAGCCACATGAAGGCTCTTATTTTTTGAGGTCCTGCCCATTTCCAAACCAGAGGCCAGGTATCACTATCATTATCCACCACCGGATTTTCCAGTATTTTATATGCAGACGATATAGTGAACATGCCTTGATGTGTTGCCTTCCAAATCATTTGGTCAGGGCCTGCTTCTGGTGAAGGGGGGAGCAAAGCCTTAATCTTTAGTATTATCCTCATGGGGAGCATCCTAGTGATCATTGACCAGTTCCAATCACCTTCAGTTGTAACATAATCCTAGACTTTGAGGTTTATTTGGTCGTCTCTGATTTCACTGCACACACTATTGAGGAGTGGTTCCTCATCGTCTAGCCAGCAATCCAGCCAGAACCTCACTGAATACCCAGTGCCCACAGTCCATTGAATACCTTCAAGTACATGAGCCCAAACACCTTTCATTCCTCTCCAAAGATGTGATACTCGCCCAATGTTTTTGATAAACCACCCATCTCTTTTCTTGACAAAATATTTCAAAGCTAAAATGCGAGCCTAAAGGGTGTCAGGATTGTTGATTAAACCCCATACCAATTTCATTAGAAAGGCCGAGTTAAAGGATTCCAATTTCCTAACTCCCAGACCGCCAGAGTGCAAGGGGGTGCAGATCGAGTCCCAATTCACCAGGTGGATTTTCCTCTGCTCAGAGTTGCTGCCCCAAATGAAGTCCCTGCAGCACTTCTCAATTACATCACAGATGCCTTGGGGTAAGCGCGTGGACTGCATAGTGTAGATGGGAATTGCAGCCAACACTGATTTGCATAATGTGAGTCGCCCAACCATCGATAAGTTACTAGCTTTCCAAGTCGCAAGTTTTTTCCTGACCCTATCAACAAGGTCCCAGTATGTAGCTTTGAGTACCCTACCATGTAACATAGGAACTCCAAGGTACCTCCCAAGATCCTTTGTGATCACGAATCCACTCTTGGAACCCAAAGAATTTACAACCGATGAGGGAACATCATTGGAAAAGAAGATCCTTGTCTTGGCTATGCTCACTTTGAGTCCAGATGCATCAGAGAAATCTTACAGACATTTTTTCAAGCCCAATAATTGGTCGGTGGAGGCCTCGCAAAATAACATGAGATCATCAACAAACATTAAGTGGGATAACAGGGGGCCATCTTTTCCAAATTGCAAAGGTTTCCATGACCCTCTATCTACAGCCAGTTGGATGGCATGTGCAAGTCTTTCAATGCATATCACAAACAAGTAAGGTGAAAGAGGGTCACCTTGTCTCACTCCTCTTGAAGGTCGGAACTGTGTGGTTGGGGCTCCATTCCATAGGACTTGCATACTTGATGAGGTGACACATTCCATTATGGGGTGAATCAATTCCTCTGGGAAACCAGCCAGTGACAAAGAATGCTGAATAAAACCCCAGCTAAGTCTATCATAGGCTTTCTCTAAATCAACTTTGATGGCCATGTATTGTTTCTCCCCATTTGATCCTTGCATGGAATGAATGGCTTCTTGTGCAATGATGATGTTGTCAATTATCTGTCTCCCCGGTACAAAGCTGCTTTGACAAGGTCCATTATATTTTAGGGAGGAAGGGTTTGATTCTATTCACTGGAGTCTTTGCAATAACCTTATAGGCAACATTACACAACCCAATGGGCCGAAATTGTGTAATATATTCGGGTTGTTCCACCTTGGGTAGAAGTACCAAGTAGGTGGGATTTTTGTTAAATAGGGATTCTTCGCCTTCAATAACTCTTTTGACAAATTTAAAAAGCTCCGGGCCAGTGATCCGCCATTGATTCTGGTAGAAAATTGACTGGTAGCCATCTGGACCTGGGGCTTTCAGAGGCCCAATGTCAAACATAGCCCTGTGGACTTCGTCAAATGAAATAGGTACAATTGCCTTCTCCTTGTCGTGCTCATCAAGTTCTGGAAACTTAATCCCCTCAACACCAATCGGCCTAGCCATGTGTTCTTCTAAGAAAATATGTTGAAAGTAATCTGATGTCATCTGTTTCAATTCATCATCATCCCAGATCCATTCTCCATCCTCGCCCCGTAATCCTTCCTCCTTGTTTTTCTTTCTTCTCATCAAAGTAAGTAGGTCAAAGTATTTTGTGTTCCTATCGCCTTGTAAAATCCATTGTGATCTTGATTTCTGCAACTAGAGGATCTCTTCTTGATGGAGGATTTTGTTGTATTCTATGGTAATTTCTTGTTCTCGCCTTTCCAAGGATGGATCAGGGGAAAGGCTAATTCCTATTAACCGCTTTGAGTCGGTAAATGCAGTCTTTCTTCTTTTGAAAGATATTATGAAACACCTCTTTGTTCCAGGTTTGCAATTCTCCTTGAAAGTCAGCGAGAGCTTCGAGTATGTGAGAGTTCTTTTTCCACCTATTGGTCATCAGGTTCTTGAAATCATCATGAGCCAGCCATGCTGCCTCAAATCTGAATGGTCGCAGCTTCTTAGGAAGGGGCATGATTCCATTCAGATTTAAGAGAATTGGATGATGATCAGATTTGATCCTTGGTAGATTTCTCAAGGATGCATCACCAAACAGGGTATTCCATTCATGATTAGCGACCACCCTGTCAAGCCTTTCATAGACTCGCATTAAACCATCCCTCTTTTGACCTCTCCAGGTGAACTTGGGTCCGGAAGCATTCATGCTGTGCAGTTTGCATTCATCAAGCCGCTCTTGGAATTCCATACACCGGTTCATAATCACAGGCCTCCCACCCTTCTTTTCATGGCGAAATAGTATGTCATTAAAGTCACCCATCACTGCCCAGGGTCCCTGATTGAGGAGTTTAATTGTTTCAAATCACTCCAAAAATTGGCCTTCAAAGTGACATCCGGATTGACATAGACAATTGTGAAGAACCATGGCGATCCATTTTTGGGTTTGATTTCCATATGTATCAACTGCGAAGTACAGTGCAATACTTTGATTCCTCTAAGAATTCTTGGTGATAAAACCCAAATTCCACCGGAATATCCCCGCGCATCACAACGATAGAATAATTGTAGCCCCATTTTTCTGACTACTCTCTCTACCTCCTCTCCACTGACTCTCACTTCCACAAGAATAATCATATCAGGGCAATAGTCCCTAATCATATCTTTGAGAATACTGTGTAGTATGCGACTTTTGGCACCCCTTAATCAATCATATCAGGTTGAAGGAGCCTCAAAATTGTGTGGGCAGGCATAGTTTGTCTTTTCCAGAATATAGGACCACTTGAAAAAAGAGTATAATGTTTTCTTCCTCTCCTCTTTACTGCAATCCGGAAGCATATGTGCATGCCACTAACCAACTTTTACTTTCACACTAACTATTAACCATTACTCTTTAGGCAAAAGTGATACATTTGTGTTTAGGAAAGAATGTTCAAATACTTGTCAAGGGACTGATGAATCTGTGCATATTTACTACCAAACTAACAATTAGCCGGAAAATAAGTTAATGGAATTGGGCTTGGCATAGAAAATATGGAGAGAATTTGTGAAATGGTTAATCTCATTTATAAGACTCTCCAATCTATAAAGTAAAAATCAAATTCCAATTTGAAAAATTGCTACGTCCACTGAGTTTATTCAGGGGAAAATTAGACCCCATAAACAGATCCGTAGTATTTCTGCAGGCAGTGGACTAGGTCTACATTGAGAGTTTAATCTCATTCCCCTAGTAAATTCGGGCAAAGTTGATTATCGTGGAAAAAACAGCAAAATAAAAGAAAATTGGGCGGGTCAAACCTTTGCAAGACAAATTTAAGTTCAGATATATTATGCTTCGCAATGTGTATAATGTGCGCAGGCATACCCTGGAAATCTATGATTATGAGAAGTGAGTGAAATGTCATTAATTGTTGTTATGCTTCTTTGGATTAAGAGTTTTTGTTTAGTTAGTTGTCGAGTGAGATCTGATGTGGGCCGTCCTCTTAATCGTGGTGGGTGAGTATTTTAATGGAGATTTTTTTCATACCGAAAAAACTCAAACTCCAGATCTTTATAAGCAGAATTAAGTTGTTTATTACTTCAACTAATCCTACATTAGTACCTGATCTGGTTTCCTATATTTATAAAACTCTCCAGTTATATTTTTAAGACTGGAATTGGAGTCATTATTTAAAAAGACAAAATACTTTATTTGAAGCTAGATTAATTAGCAGTAGTAGAAGTAGCAAACACGAAAACCTCGTTAATATGGATAATGCAGTTCAGGGAATGTATTGTGATTCCAATGAATAGCATAAACCTGAGCCACCAAAGAGGAAGTCAAGGACAAGATGATTGATGACGATTGACCCCACAATGGTAAAGAAAAGAAGAATAAGATAATGCTCAGGAATTAATTTTCCTTGCTTTCCTTTGTTGATTGTGTGATCAAGCTGCTGGAAATTTGCAGCAACAAGCTTTTGGCGCTATCATCAACTTGTACTTGTAGTTTCTAGAAGTAATTTAAATGTACAAGTAGTTTATTATTGTAATGTTTTAGTTGTTTATACTATCTCATCATTTTTGGAGGCTTCAAGTTTAGCAAACCAAGAAGAAATCAAGTGGTTGTAGTCTGTTGCTGCAAATTGCAGCAAGCAACTTGCATACATAATTGCCTATAAATATGTAGCTTGTAATCTGGTTTAATCAAGTAAAATCAAGTAAAAAAACCGTTGGTGTTTCACTTGATTATTACTCTGAAATGTTCTGAGTGGTTAAAAACAAAAATATTGAGAGATTTGTGAGAAAATGAATAGAACAACAACTAACAGTCTCAGCCTGTGCGTGAGCCTGTTAGTTCTGCGGAATTCTGGATTTCCCAAAATTAATTCAAGGCTTGTTTCTGGGTTATACCAGAGGAGAAAAAAAAAACCAACAATTGATAGCGGAGCAGGTTCTTTCATACAGGTCCTGTCTTTTTAATTTGTTAGAAAAAAAGAAGATGGTTTCTGATTGGAAAGATCATTGATTTGCTAGTGTTTTATGCAGAAAGGTTTGGCGCCACTTTTGCATTCAAAAAAATATAAAATATATTGATGGATAAATCCCTACAAATTATGTGATCGTTTAATGTAATGTTTATTTTATTTGGTTGTGTTATCTTGATCATCCTAGAGAGGCTAAATTGGTGAGCTAACCAAGGGCGCAATCAAGTAAGTCAAGACCTGATGTGTTTGCAAGTTGCAGCAGCAAGTTGCTTACAACTTGCACACCATTGGTCTACATATGTGAAATTTGTAATCTGGATTCAATCAAGGAAAAACGTATGTTTTTTTACTTCATTGTGTGTCCTCTGACTTGTTCACTAAGTGATCAAAATAAAAGATTGAGAGATTTGAGTGAAAATTAATGGAACAATAACCAAGGGCCTCAGCTTGTTGGTTCTGCAGAATTCTAGAACTTTTCCAAAAAATCAACAATTGGTAGTGGAGCTCCCTCTTTCAGGCCTGTTCTGATTCATTGAAACCTCACCAAGTCAACCCCAAACACCTTCTAAACACTAAACCAAAAAATGAGTACCCAACCAGCAAACAAAACCACCACATCTTTACCTTTACCACCAATCTTTGATGGATAAAACTACAACTATTGGGCTACAAGATTGAAATAATTCTTCGTAGCCAATGGTTTGTGGTTTCTAATTGAAGAAGGATTTACAGAAGATGAAGAAATTATAAACATGTCTGTAAATCAGTTGAAAGCATATAATGAAAAATTGCAGAAGCACAATATTGCAATTTCATTTATGTTTTCGCTGGTTTCAGAGGAGATTTTCCCCCTAATTGTTGGATCCTCAACATCCAAAGAAGCATGGGAGATCCTTGAGAAGCAGTTTAGAAGTTCCACAAAAACAAGACAAGTCAGAATGTAAAGAACAATAACAAAGATACGGAAGAATATGTGAATCTGAAACACTTTGATGATACCAGGTGCTATTATTATATACTGTGATGTATATGCAGTAATGAAGTACAACGAGGAGACAATGACTCTGGTAGTCATCCTTATCTAGCTATAGGTTTATCTATACAACTGGAAACTATTACTCATCCTAATCTCGAGTCAATGACTATCTACACAGCTAAGGATAACAATTCTGATAACTATACAGCTATACCAATATCCCCCCTCAAGTTGAACCTGGAAGTTGCTTCAGATTCAGCTTGTCACGATGAAATTGGAACCGCATGGAAGCGAGTGCTTTTGTGAGAACATCCGCTAGCTGGCCTGCACTGGAGATGAACCGGACTTGCAATTGATGTTGTTGTACCTGCTCACGAACAAAGTGGTAATCCAATACCATATGCTTCGTGCGATTAGTTAATACCGGATTGTGACTGAGAAAGGTGGCCCCAATATTGTCACACCATATGACAGGGATGGAATGACCAACACCAAGCTCTTGCAACAGACCCCGAAGCCATAATAATTCTGCTCTGCCATCAGCCAAGGCTTTATATTCCGCCTCGGTTGAAGATCGGGCAACTGTTCGTTGTTCCCGCGAACACCATGGAATCAGATTTGTTCCCAAATACACCAAGAAGCCTGCCATGGATCGCCGATCGTCTAGATTGCCGCCCCAATCTGCATCAGTGTACACATGTAAATTAGTATTAGAGGAGCGTTGAATGTGTAAGCCATACCTGGAAGTTGCTTTAAGGTATCGAAGTATCCGCTTGACCACAATATAGTGGTCATCCGAGGGGAAATGCATGAATTAACTGACATGTGCAACTGCAAAACTAATATCCGGTCTGGTTACTTGACGATACTGTGTCGGATTCTTCAAAGGAGTACCACCCTCTTGTGTCAATTTAATTGATGTAGAAGCCGGTGTAAGAAGAGGTTTACAATCATCCATTCCAGTCTTGTGAAGAAGGTCCCTAACATACTTTTGTTGGGTGAGGAGGAGACTAGTAGGGGTAGTCGTTAACAATTCCGATAACTATACCAGCTGCACCAATATAATGCAATCATTGAGAAGGGATTTCAAAATGCTGAAGATGGCAGATTCTGAAAATGTTATATGCCTTTAAAGCTCAAAGAATTGTCAACAAGATCAAGTTGTATGGAGAAGCAATTCCAGAAGTAGAGTTGTGGAGAAGATCCTGAATACGGAGCAGGTTCTTTCTTTACGGGTCCTGTCTTTTTGATTTGTTAGAGAAAAAGAAGATGGTTTCTGATTGGAAGATCATTGAAAGGTTGCGGGAAGTTCTTCAATGTTCTGACCACGATACAATGACGACAAACATGTTGTGCCAGAAGTTGGAAGAAGAGTTCGGCTTGGATTTGTTGGACAGAAAATTGTTTATCAAAAATCAAGTGATTCTATTCCTTGGAAGTGATGAGCTTAGGGAACAATGAAAATGAAGAAATTGAGGAAGAAGATTGTTGTGACGATCTTGAAATTGAGGAGGAAGATTGCTGCGATGATCTTGTGGAAGATTCAAACACAGAGGTAACAAATGGCTCTGATTTGAATTTGAATGATGAAAATGATGATTTTATTAGTAAGCATTCTGAAATTGATGAATGTTTTGATGATGATGTTGTGGTTGATAAGATTTTCACAGATTATATTCTTGAAAATGCTATTGAAACTGTAGAAAGTGATGATTCTAGAGTTGTTGTTTGTGAGGATCTTTGTTTGGAGTTCAAATATTACTCTAACTATAAATTAATTAAAGTGGAGAGCAAAAATGGTAGCTCCAGTTTAAAAACATCTGAAACAGAAAATGTTGTTGAGATTGAATATGTGGATGATGAGTTTATTGATTATAAAATTCTAGAAATGATTGGAAATGGCAAAAAATAGAAAATCAAAGGATGAAAAAAGATTGACATTCATGTCGAACATAAGTCATTGGAGTTCTATGAAATCTTTGATGCTTCAACTGTCAAACTGCAAAAGAGAAGGTATTTTACGAAGAAAAGAAAGAAAAAAAGGATGAAGAGCTTTCAGGTCTGGAAACAGGCTCAAGCTGTTGAAGAGCCTTTTGAAGATGAAGTTGAAGTTGAAGACTAGCTTGCACGTGGGGGAGTGTTGATTGTGTGATCAAGCTACTGGAAATTTGCAGCAATAAGCTTGTAGTTTCTAGAAGTAATTTAAATGTGTAAGTAGTTTATTATTATAATGTTTTAGTTGTTTATATTATCTCATTATTCTTGGGAGGCTTTATGTTTAGCAAACCAAGAAGAAATCAAGTAGTTGTGGTCTGTTGCTGCAAGTTCTTGCTTACATTATAGCCTATAAATATGTAGCTTGTAATCTAGTTTAATCAAGTGAAATCAAGTAAAAAAACCGTTGGTGTTTCACTTGACATTTACTTTGAAATATTTAGAGTGGTTAAAAACAAAAATATTGAGAGATTTATGAGAAAATAAATAGAATAATAACCAAGCTTGATTCTGGGTTTTTCAAAATTAATTCAAGACTTGTTTCTGCGTTACACCAGAGGAGAAAAAAACCAAACATCCGTTTTAAGAAAAAGCACGCGATGAGTTAGAGATATGAGAACAAACAGAGTCTGCAAGTCGGTTGAGAATTGAGAATGAGAAGTAGGAATTATTGTCCATTTCAATAAATTATTCAGTATTATATATTATTATACTATTTACTAAAGTAAATATCTTTAGACAAAGATTCCAATATTGACTCTCCTATTGCCTGGGAAGAGTCTCGGATACATGCACCCTGGAATTGTATTACTTTGACAAATTAATTCATACCAACTTTTTTGTCGAATAATTCATACCAACTTATTATCTTCACAAATGAATCTGAATATCTCATCGTTATTGTTAAGGACTTCAAATCACTCTTACATTAATACTTACAGTCACTATAAAGGAGAAAGCACTAAAATTTGTTTTGTGGGAACAATGATGTGTTCTTGATAGACATATATGGTGTATAGTACTAATTAGCTTTACTATACTAAGATCAGATACCTCATCTGAATGATAGATAGATAGCTGTGCTGTTTTTTTTTTTCATGGGACATGAAAATAGACTACTATGTGTGATTAAAAATTGCAGGGCACCCTTTTTAGTACTAATCATTCAATGAATATTGTCTGGTTTCCAACCCAGGACACTCCTTGCTTATAACGTGCCTAAATGCAGTCAAAGCAGACAAATGTACCCAAATGTCAATTTTCATGACACTCGGCAACACAAGGGACAAATTACTCAGCACTTGGAGAAAGGAAAGAATAAAAAGGAAATGACAAGACGGGAGAAGTATTGAAGGAGCTTGAACGGCAAAAAAAAAAAAAAGTATTGAAGGAACTTGCATTGTTGACAAAATAAAACACAAGAAAGGAGGGGAGGAGTATCGAACTAAATAGAAAATGCTCAATCTAGAATAACTTCAACAATGAATTTAAAACTTATTTCAAAGAATTGCTAGTCTTCGTCAACCATTACGCTTTCTGGATAATATACCCATCAATTTTGACTTACAACACAAATCAGTGTTTTTTTTTTTTTTTTGTCGAAGCAACACAAATCAGTGTTAGGGCAAAACTATTTGGGTATGGAATTAATGAACACCCAAAAAAGAGACCGTAACGCCATCCAAAATGGATATACCGGGCGGCTATATTTATCATACAAAGTTATATATGCACGTGGGGTTTTCCAGTCTTACACTATGTGTAGCGCACATCCTTGTTTGTATGGCGGTAGGTTTAAATGATGGGTTAATCACCTTTTGTATACCTCGAGTTTTTCTTTTGTCACGGTCGTATATCCAGAGTTTCTGTGTCCCTTTTATGTACCCCGAGTTTCAGTTTCTGTCCCTTTTGAGTACCTCGGGCAGCCCGGACGATGACATGGCCATCTACCCGGGTCCACTTGACACGTGGCATAATGCCATTGGTGCCATGCGGAAACTTTTGTGGGACTCACAAACGAGAATATTTGAGAAATGAAGTGGGACCCATAATAATATCCATTTGGTGCCAATAGAATTGCGCACGTGTCAAGTAGACCCCGGCAGATGGCCACGTCATCGCTTGGGCTGCCCGAGACATATAAAAGGGACAAAAATTGAAACTCGGAGTACATAAAAAAGACAGAGAAACTCCGGGGTATACGATCGGGACAAAAGAAAAACTTGAGGTATACAAAAAGTGCTTAACCCTTTAAATGATAAGCGACTTAGTTTTGTTCAACTAAAGTTTCCGCTTAATCAGGATAAAACTGAGGATACTTGATCTGGAAAATAAAAATGAGAAAATAAGCATATTGACACAGTGCACGATTTTGGGGAAACGGCACAAATGGATCATAAGCAAAATTACCATCCTTACACTAAATGATTCGATCAAGGGTTCATTTTCATGTAATTCTAATTTTCTTACAAAAGAAATAATTATACTCGGCCCCAAATATTTTTACGCTTCATAATTGGAATCAATGATATAAGTTGTCTTAAAAGAGAGAATGTAATAGTAACACGCAATGAATTACTGGATAAAAGTAAGAAATCAAACGAAGTACAAATCTGATCATTTAACAAGATCACTTGTGCTATTCCAATCCATTGGAATGATGACTTAACGTGAATATTGTGATTTTGAAAAGAGTTTATTAGTTAGATAATGTCAACCTCACCGCCAAATGCTTCTGGAACCAAAGCTTTTGTTGTTGTCACTGGAAATGCTTTAGTAGAGAGAGCCATTGGTGATTAGCCCATTCTTAAATACTCCCAAAACAAATTTGGTTGGATCCATTGCTGGAGCACTAAAGCAAGCACCAAGTCTGCCAACATTATCTGCTTTTTTAAGGGAAGACCAAGCAACAAAAATTTTCTAACATACAAAACTGTGCCTGATTCAAAAGAAAAGGTAGCTGAGTGTCAGAAGAAAGTTGACGTATAGGAATATCGTCAAGACTCACGACTACTTAAATTTTGGTACTCTGTAAATTACTCGGACAGATGAACTGAGCTCAGTCCAATCGTAGGCGTCATAACAAATACATATAAATACCAGCTCCTCTATGTAGATGACATTTGTTTCCAGACATTGAAACAATTCTTTCTAGCTTATCATCTGAGTTTATGGAAATTTGAAGATATACAGAAGAAGCAACAAAAAAGAAAAAAACCAAAGTAAGCCTATGGGAGAAACAAAAATGTTAATTCAGTGTAAAGGCTGTAAACCCTCGAGCAATAAAATGCAATCATATTACAGAGGTATCTGCCTCCCCAAGTTCTGTATACTAATCTTTACAAACCAAACAACCATGGCGTAAGAAAAAGTTCCTTTGGTTATCAGTAACGGTACAGACGCCCGGTGGGACAATTTTCCTTAGTGATGGCCGTGAAAACACCAGGAGGGATATAGCATCAAGTTTCAAGTTTTGACACCACTTCAGATTTATCTCTCTCAATCTCCAACAGTTTTGCACCACTTCATTCAGCCCTTCTTTTGTTACACTGACGCAGCCCTCCAAGTCGAGCTGCAACAGTGCAGGGCATCTCTTGGCAATAATCCTCAATGCCTCATCTTCAATGCCTTGTCCTTTAACTAGTAAAACTTCCAAGTTAGGGTAGTCAATTTGCATATCAAGTTCCCCTATGCCCCTGCAGTAATTCATCTCCAAATGCCTGATTTGGCGGCAGTGCCCGAAAACATTTTGAATTCCTTCCTCTGTAATATTAGGACAATGGCTAATCTTGAGCACTTGTAAATTAGGGCAAGATGATGCAATCTTGTCGATACATTCATCACTCAAGCTCTCATTTCCAGCCAAGTTTAAAGCCTTGAGTCGGTAATTTCTCACCGAGACCGCATCAAACTCTTCTTCCACACCCAGATTCGTTCTCTCCATTTGGACATCCCTCAACAGCGGACAGCTCCTTAATAGTGAGAAGAAGCTCAAACCCGTCAGTCTGGAGCATAAATTAAGGTTTACAGTGACTAAACAAGACAGAAACTTAGACAGCCTAATCATGCAGTCGTCAGTGAGGAAATTTGCGCCTTCAAGATCCAAGTACTCAAGAAACTGATGCTTGTACAGCAAAAAGAACACCCCAGCCGAAGTAACATTATAGCAACGAGAGATACCAAGCCTCTTCAGTGGAAGAGGCGCTTCTGCAACTGAGTACAGCAACTCATCGGAAATAAAGGAATGCGAAATATTAAGGTCACACAGATTCTTGGCATAAGAGAAAGCTCCTTGGAAAACAGAATCTATAGAAGGGATTCCAATTCCCAATAAGGTAATACAGTTCAAATTCTCACATTTCCTCATAGCCAGAGCAATACCATTCTGGGTTATGAAATCGCAATCACAGATCACAACTTCTCTTAAAAGCACACAATTAGCGGACAGATACAGAAGGGACTTGTCACTAATGAAATGATTACCGGAAAGGTTGATCTTGAGCAGCTTGTTGAGATTCATGGACAAATGGATGATCCCATCATCGGTCACTCTCTGTGGGAAGAACTCCAGACCCAAGGACCCATCCGGGTTAATGGGAGAAGTATACTGGGGGAAGCTAATATCGAGATCTTCAAGGAGAGGGAAGGAGGAAGCGATGAGGTCGAGATGGGAATCCTGCAAAGAATGGATCTTGGAGCAGTTCAATTTCCTCAAATTCCGGATGAGCTGCCCCAGTTGGGCCAAGCCCAGAAAGGGGAAGTGGGTCTGGTTGGGGAAGGCGAGGGAATCGAGGTCCAACCCGGATTGGGAGAGGTGGCGGAGGGGGGAATCGAGGGTCCCGGCGAGCTCGGGGAATTCGATATGTTTGAGGTTGGGGAAGCGGCGGAGGAGGCGGGGGAGGGAAGGGAGGGTCTGTGGGGTGAGGATGAGGGATAGGCGGAGGTGGTTGGTGATGGAGAGGAAGCGGGTGGAGACCAAGGAGAGGGATTCCAAGTGGGAGTGGTGGCCCAGGGAATTGAAGATCAGTTCCCAGCATTCCTGAGGCAGATCACAGGAAGGGGTTGGTGCTGCTCCCTCTCCCTCTCCCATTCTTCTTCCTTCTTTTTTCCTTTTTTTTTTTTTTTGGATTTAGACTTAAGAGGGAACTGAATTTTTGATTTGGGATCTGTTTCTTCTTCAATTGGCCTTGTTTCTTTTTAAAAAAGAGTTTAACTAGTAAGTGTAAGACTAAAGCCAAAAAGGATATGCTGATTAAAAAAAAAAAAAAAAAGGATATGGGGACGGGAATAAGATTTTAAAAACGCAGTGCATGGCTCCTTAAACTTTTTTTTGCCTCCATTATTAGTTTGTCATTATTTGTGGTTTTTCTTTTGAAGAATTTGTTTTCTATTTCTTGGACTTTAGGATGATATAATAACTGTAGAAGATGATGATTGACGAAGGAAAAGGTAGATGATGCAATACATTTGTAGTACAATTTCACTTTGGGCGGCGATATCCGCGCTCCCAAATGTTATAATCGCACTTCACATTGTTTCTCTCTCTCCTGCCGTAACCGCCCTGATTCTATAAATTTATTTTTCAATTGACAGCATGTAACATTTTATATTATTGGAAAGCATAATTGTGAAAGAAAACACACTGGATATACTAAACACGATGTAAGATTTTATTTCTTTTTAGAAAAATATAAGATAAATGTATAGTTGTTACTTTTTTAACGGAAAAATGAAACTGCTTGTTTATATATACTTGTTTTTTTAAAAAAAATATATATAGTTTTTTTTATATAAAGGAGCATTCTTCATTCATAAAAACAGATCAAAAGATTTGAGGATACATAATTGAAGATCTAATCGTACAAAAGCATGACAAAAATTCAAAATAAGAATTCTTCTCAACCTACTACTAAGAAACACTAGCAAGATCTATATCTTCAAAAAAGGATTTAGAACAACACTCTACTCTCGCGGGCGTCATAAGCTGTATCGTCCATGCAACAACTACCAAGCCAACAGGTGAAGGCGATGCATACCTGTGGGGAGAAATATCTCTTTGTTGGTGAATTTTTGCGGTAGACAAAGAATTGTTCCTGAAGTTGAATCTTCCTTCATAGCTTTTGGCTCTCATAGTCTTATTCAAATCACCAGAAATAGAGAAAACAAACCCACAAAAAATAAACTAAACTAAAAAAAATGAGAATAAAATAATATATATATATATATATATATATATAGTTGTTACTGAAACATTCATGTTTTTTATTTAATAATAAGAAAAAAAAGATATGCATGCAGACACTAAATAGTTCTCCTATCATCAGGAAGGCCTCATATGAAATACTAAAAGAATAGAATTTTTAAAAAATAAAAAAAATATGCAACCTCTAAAAAATTGTAGAAAATTAAAATTAAAAAAAGAACAAAATAAAAGCAGAAGTTGTGTTGCTACTAAAAAATATAATATATAATACGTATCATTTTTTCTATCATCAATATAGAACACAACAATATACTGTCTGTTGACCAAAAATTGGGTTAATCACCTTTTAATGCTAAATTGTGATTTACCATGGTGAATATGTGATTTTGATGACTAACAAATTACATGTATGCTTTAAGCTTTCCTTGTGCTGATTTTAACTTACATGAGGAATTATGATTTTTGCTAAAACTATATCTTAGAAACATGCCACATGGTTTTTGTTGACACCATATCTGCGAGCTGTCACTTTCAACCTTTTTTGCAAGTTGTGTGTGGTCCTCCAAGCAATTAAAATCCACTTCCAACGGTTTGAATTGATGAACAAGTAAGAGAAACACTAAGCATACAAGCAAATGAGGACACGCTCAAAAGGGGTTCAAATCATCAGATGAGCTAAGTGGGAAGTTTGGGGAAAATCTGGTTTCAAGTGAAACCATCTATGTGTCGAAAGGTTCTAAGCATAGAAGATATGGTTTTTGTAAAAACCATCTACCAGCAACTGACGGTTATTGTCCAGCGGTTAGAGAAAAAGAAGGCAAGTTGGTTAAGCTCTGCGAAAGGGAAGTTGCTTTTTAAACTTCCCATGTCTGACAAAAGTAGCAAAAGGAAGTGGAGGAGTTAATGCCATCAACCGCTCCTTCAAACCCGTGAACCCTCTTTGCTTCATTATTCCGTTTTCCTTCATTAAACAAACACCACACCCGAGTTCATCTCTCTCTCATCAAAAATCCTCTCAACTAAAACAAAAACCCTAAAATCATTCAAACTCTCAAACACGACCATAAAGACGTACTCTGGGAAAGCTAATCCTGCAAAGAAAACCAAGACCCCGAAATCGATTAAACCTGCCGAAGACACCTTTACAAAAACCAAAGTTCGACACCACCTCAAAAACCACCTCAAAAACAAAACCTCTATCCTCTATAAAGAAGACTCCAGAAAAGAAAGGAAAGACAGTCAGTCTGGATTTAACTTCCACTGAAAAGACTACGGCTGAAGGATTGGAGAAGTTTAAGGCTGATGAGGTGTTGAAGAAGAAAGTTGAAAAGGGAAAAGGATTGCAGAAGTCAGAGGCAATGAAGGCAAAAATTCCTGGTAGTATTCTCAATTCCCCTCATGATTCACAAGATATGCCTACTGCTGCACCTGTGATATCTAATGCTACAAGAATAGCACTAGAAAGAATCTATGACCCAAAATATGCTAAACGAACTATTGTTCCTTCTATTGAAAAACACATAGGTGTGAGAATTTTGTATGAAGCAGAAAAGTGGGCATTGGAAAATATACAAGGTGCTAGTAAGGTTCTATCTGTTGTGCCTGTAGTCGATGAAGTTAACACTATTACAACTAGTATTCTTAATAAATTTGGACAATTTGGTAAGAATAAGGCTAGAGAATACTCACTAGATATTTTAACTGTATTGCCTGAGAGAGAAGGAGGTCCATCAGGGCGTGATGAGTATATTGATGATGTGTTGGCTGAAAGAGAGCAAGAAATTACTACTGAACTGAAAAGGATTGAAGATGATACTCAAAGGGTAAAAGATTTGGCTGCTGGAAAAACCAAATCTTTGGAAAAGGACACTGTTGTTGGTGATGATATGGTTGTAGAAGAAACCACTCTTCCTGTGCAGAAGGATGGAGAACTGTTGCGGAAAAATGATGCTGCTGTGGAGGACTTACTAAACTTGAATGCAACACCGGCTGAGGAATCCAAGGAGACCAGCCGTGATGGTCTGACATCAACTGAGATATTGAAGATTGCTGAAAGTGCTGAGAAGGAGGCTTAGAAAAAGCTTGATGATCTGGTTAGAAAAAAACCAGATGATATGCAAAAAGATGATGAAGAACAGCCTCAAGATGAATCCGAGTCCGATAATGAAAAAGAGATGGGGAAGCAGCATGATGAAGAAGAGGAGCAATCTGTCTCAGTGTGCCAACCTGAAAAGTCCAAGAAAAAGAAAAGAATAGATGTGGTTTATGGAAAAACCAAAGCTTTTATGATGAGAAAGCCAAGTGCTTATCTTCTTGATAGAGGCATTATTAGGAAGACTGAGAAGTAGAAGAAGCAGGACAATCGAATTCAACTCATTGACTCTGATTCAGATGATGTTCCTATCAATGATGAAGAAGAGATGCAAGAAGAAGAACCGTCAAAGAAGAGGAAAAGAGCTGATGTGTGCTGTGAGTCCTGCAAGTGCACACGGTAGTTGTAGTACTCTATCTAGGTCATATCCACAGGGACTGGGATGAGTCTGTTACTCCTTACCTTAGACGAATTAGGCATGAGACAATTAAACAAAAAATGGATTATGGGGTGAGTGCAAATCGAAATTAAATTAAGCAAGAGAGTAAAAAGTAATAGTAATGTTAAAGTAGGTGAAAATCAGGTTTTGGTGAAATCTTAGGCATCCAGAGATTCACATGTCTTGCCTTTATGCTCTAAATTGCTCAACAGCATCTTCAAAGGCTGGGCCTGTGTGACGCCCTGTGTTTAATAAGAAGTCTTGAAGGGGCTCCCAACCTAATGTACTACCAACGACGTTCGATCTTATTGATAGTTCCCTAAGCTTCCATCTACCCCCTGTCACTAAGGTGAAGTTTGGTGTTGGTGCTAATTACCCACAGTCTCTCCCTATTTTCTTTCGAACGGCTAGGGAGGGAAGGCAGACTATTGTTGGTCTGGCACACTTGGCTTCTCCTTTCTGTCCTTCACCAAGCTGCCACTAGATTAAAATAGACTACTCAATAATCAATCAAGAATCAGATTAAAAATGGTGTCATCCTTTCTTGACTGTGTCGTAACAGGCCGAGACAGTGCTGAGTCCGTGACTGAGCCTGTCGATAACACAAGGTCAATTACACAGATTGGTTCTTGCAGACGCTCTCAACCTATACTGAACCCATTTGTTTTCACTCACAGGTTCCTCCCAAATTTCTCACTCATCCTAATGGTTTCGCATCGGTCAAACTAAGGGGATTAAGAATTGGTGCTGAGGCTAATTCCTCAATTAGTTCCTAATTTCTTTCGAAACTAAGAGCTAAGGGTTGGTTGTTGTTGTTCCAGCAACTATGGTTTCTCCTTTCGGTCCTTCACCTAGCTACCTATATTCATGTATAGGTTTGATCAAGGCCCAAACATGGAGCAAGTTTGAAACAACCAAACAAGAAAAATGGTTAAGAACATAGGAAGAGCAATTTATTGCACTAAGAACAAAGACATGCTTCACCCCTTCAACCTAAGAGGGGTTGTTTAGTTCATAATCAAGGTTACAAAATCAAAAGAAATTAAAGGTAGCATAATGTTTGGAACCAAGCTGGAGGTTAGGGACAACACGATTTCTGTCCAGAAAAGGCTGCAGAATCGTGTTTTCCCCCTAAACCCTTTGTTCCAAAGTTCTGCAAGTTATGGGTATTGATCGAGGGGTCCAGTTTGATTCATGTTCTTCCTTTCTCCTTCTCTTTTATGGTGCAGAATCCTCTCTTCTCTTCTCTCCCACGTGCTGAAAGGTATGGCAGTTGGGCAAGTTGAGCTTTCAGTTGCCCATCTTGCTCCTCGAGGTAAGGCTGCTTGGGAGGTGTGCCGAATGGGTGAAATCTACAAATCTGCAGATTTTAGAAGACTTAGGGGGGAGGATAATAGTTCTTTAATCGTTAAATTCTTCGGGTGTGATGATTATCCCCTCTGTCCCATGCTTAGAGTCTTCTGAGTTGCTCAGGTCATGATTGCAGAGTTGAAGGGGTTGCAAGTGGTGAAGCTCTGCAAGTGGCTGAGTTTAATATTCTTTTCTTCGCGTTCTGGTCATCTGCAGATTCCATAGGCTGAGTCTGTGCTGGGCCTGTGCCTGAGGCTGTGTGCGATCTCTTCCCATTTTTCTGTGCAATTGAATTTAGCTCCTTTTGGGATTGATGTAGTGGCATGATGGCTTCGTGGATCAAAGAAAAGGTGGTGAAATCCAGTAGATAACTTGTGATTGGTGGGGGATTCGTGGCTTTTCACTGATTTTGCAATGAACAACAGGCTGTCAAACAGGCTCATGTTGTGCCAGAGGCTGTTTCATCAAATCCTCCAATAAGATCTCCAAAATTCTTCAAATTGCACCTGGAATCACTAATCATACTGTAAGGGATGGGATTTAAGGGAATGTAATGAAATAATGCAAAGTAAGGCATATAGTCATGATAAATCGAGATAAAAATATATCTAAAATTATGCCTAAAACTGTGCATATTTCATATGCATCAAAATACCCCAAACTGAAGATTTTGCTTTTCCTCAAGTAATCAGAAGAGAAAAGAAGGCATGATTTCGAAAGGAAGTAAAACAATTCCAACGCATCAGATTCTCGCTAGGTTTCTCCCTTATGGTGTCCCAATTTATGCATCCTCTTATTCTTCCTTAAAAACTGCATAGACTCTAATCAAATTCCTTGTCAGTAATTTTGTCATAAAAGTCACAGGAATAATTTTGCAACTGGCCTCCATTCTTTCTGTCATTCGAGGAATTCAGTTAAAGATTGATTTGTGGAAAACAACACCTCATATGCAGACCCATTACCTCTTGTCTCCACTAATGTGCATAAGCCATCAAGCTAGGATCACTAGGACTTATTCGTTTTGTATTGAGGCTGGGTGAGGGTTGTCAAAGAAGGGTGGATGGTTTTTGCAAGGGTTATTGGCTTGTGAACTCGATTTCCCTTGTTTTTTGTTTATGAACAGCATGAGACAGTGTAGAGGCTATTTGACCTTGTATTTTATGCGGTCTCATGCTGTTCAGTAACTGTGTCCCAATACTTCAGCATTCTTGATGTAACCACTGATTCCAACAGATGGATTGGATTTGTGTTCTTTGGTGGAGTATGATCTCCCAAATGTTGTCCTTGCCCTTCCTCCCTTTTTTTATTTTTGTTTTTCTTTTCTTTTTTTTCATCTTCCCATATGTTTTTCATTTTCTTTTTTTTTCAAGGGGAGGATGGCATTCGTGCATCTGGTGGCGTTTTGAATTTTGCACTGGCTGAGTATGGGTCATTTATTTTTCTAATCTTGATCAAATCTTGCTCACAGGCTCATTGACAGTGTGAGGCTGTTTGAAGGAGTTTGTGCCTTTAGACATAAATGGCCCCTACTTATGGCTGCAAATGGTTGAGGGCGGACTGTGCAGGGTAATTGAATGAAATGGGGGTCATCTTGATTGGCTCAAATGGGGTTGCAAGGCTTTGAGTGAGGTGCGGGTTGGTGTAGTCTGTTTGGTGTGCCAAAGATGGCCTAGATCCTTTCCTTGCTTGTAGACTTTGCTTGAATTTCACATTGACAGAAGTAATGGCCTGTTATAAGGTAAACAGGCTGAGCCTGTTTGTTTAGAAAAATTCCTTAACATGGTCATTCTCTTGACAGAGTTCATGGAATGCAGTTGCTTGATTATTCCTGTTCTATTTTGGAAGAAAAATAAGACAAGTCACAAGATTGTGGTCTTGAGCTGAATTTAAATGGAACAAGAGAGAGTGCATAAATATAAAGACAGGCTCACATTGGGAGAAACAAAGTCAAAATAGATGAAAATCGAAATTGCATTACATGAACATTAGAAAGTACATAGCATAATTGCACCCTAAAATACCCCAAACTGAAAAACTTGCAGTGTCCTCACTGCAGAAACAAAAAAAAACAGGGTGCAATAACTACAAGGTCATATAAATAAAAGAAACACACTGCCGAAAACAAAAGAGATAAGGTCTAGGCTAAGTTATATTGACACAAAAAAACCCAAACTGAAAGTTTAACTATGTGTAATGGGGTTAGTCTAGACTAGTTCTGTGCTACAGGATCGGGAGAAAGTTAGTTCCTGGGCCTTTTCTTCCCGGATGGTGGCTGAGGTGGTGCTGGCGGTGCCCTGGTCAGTGCCCTTGCCATGTTGAGGAGGTTGGTGAGGGTTTCGGTTAATTGGACTTGCTGGCTCGTGTATTGGTTATGGAATTCTCGCATGCGCAGCGAAAAACCCAGAACTAATGGAGGATCCATGTGAAACGGGGTAAACCGAATAAAAAAAATTTTGTACCTGGTTTGGTTGAGATCTTTCACTCAACTGATGAAACGAATCAGCAAGAACGGGATAGAAATCCGACTCCCCTACGGTATCCACACGAACCGTCGATGACTGCTAGCAACCGTCTCACGATCACTAACCCGAGCACTCCCGAACCGCAGTCCTAGCTGCAGAATTCCGAGAGCAAAAGAGCCTAGAGTGTTTTTCTCACTACTTTTGTGTATGTGCTTGTGTGTTGAGCTCTACTCAAATCTGCTCATGCTTCACACTCTTACATATATCACATATATGTTTACATGTTAGTTAATATAGAAAATGGCCAACCAATCATACATACCTCTTATCATGCATAATTGTGTTTTCCATTATCTATACTTTAGTCACAATCATCAATATGATCATGTCTCCACTAACTCAATTATATATATCAACATATATAAAAAACAACACATCCTTTCATGTCTTTTGGACAATAATTCAGGTTCAATAATTCTGGTAACTATTCAACTGAACCAACCCAAACGACCCGGTCCAACCCTAGTCTAACCACTAGCTCAATAACCTGGTCAAACCATGGTCCAATCCTGGTTTAACCACTGGCTCGAATCAACAATTCTAAGTGTGTGACCCTGTAGGCACTAATCACGTTGGCAATAATTATAAACTCTCATTTATAATTATAAACAATGAGCGGTGTCTAGCAACACATCATTGCTACCCAACTGACCAGATCAGTACTGATTCATTATGCCTCGGAAAAATGTCATTATCATTTTGTCCCATTATCAAGATCAAACACGAGACATGGAATATGTCATTCTTGCATATTTAATCTATGTTTTCTTGATCCCTGAGTTAACTGTGTAAAACAGATACAAATGATATCCCCATATCACTTAATCTGAGCATGGCCATGCATTTACAGTTCAACTCTATCAAGAGGCCCAACTGATAATATATCCGTTATAAGGGTTGGACGAATTCCATCTTGATCATACAAAATCCACTACATATTATATCATGTACACAATGATTACTCTAAGGTTCACTCATTTACGAATGACCAAGAGTAATATCAAAGTATATGACTCACATGTTGGGAACCTTGATGATCTCAGGTCTAAGGATAGTACATATAAGAACCACTAATGACAACATATATATAACAGTCCATGTAGTGTTCTTATGTCGGGTCAGTCCAGTCCAGAATTTCTCTAACTTGTACCCGTATGTAGAATTCATATCTCATATAATTCTCAACATACGCTAGTCTTAATTTATTATTACAACCCATCCATAATAATAATCGACTAGGGACAATTCAACAATATAAAATATTCCTAGGTTATAAATATGTGCAAGCATTTATCACTGATAAACATATTTATTGGAATAAAACCTTAATAAATATACATGACTATATAATCATCCAATGATTGGCTTTTGGGCATTACACTAACAATCTCCCACTTGCACTAAAGCCAATCATCCATGTATCTAATACCAATGGATCTAGCATGACCATCATGCTTTTGCTGTGTGAGCAGCTTAGTTAAAGGATCTGCTACATTGTTCTCAGAAGGAACCTTGCACAGCCTCACATCGCCTCTGCCATTGATCTTTCTAATAAGATGGTAGCGTCGGAGTATATGTTTGGATCTTTGGTGGTATCTAGGTTCTTGAGCCAGTGCGATTGTTCCATTGTTGTCACAATAGAGCTCAATCGGACTGTCAATGCTCGGAACCATCCCAAGTTCAGTTACGAACTTCTTAATCCAAACAGCCTCTTTCGCTGCATCAAAGGCAGCTATATTTTCAGCCTCAGTAGTAGAATCAGCAACTGTTTCTTGCTTTGAACTCTTCCAGCAAACAGCACCACCTCCAAGACAAAACACATAACCTGACTGTGATCTAAAGTCATCCCTGTCAATTTGGAAGCTAGCATCTGTGTAACCCTTTACAACAAGCTCATCAATGCTTCCGTATACAAGGAATGCATCCTTAGTTCTTCTCAAGTACTTAAGGATGTTCTTAACCGCTGTCCAGTGACCTTCACTGGGATCAGATTGATATCTGCTTGTGACACTTAATGCATATGCGACATCTGGTCGAGTACATAGCATGGCATACATGATAGATCCTATTGCTGACGCATAAGGATTCTTACTCATTCACTCTCTCTCCTTAGATGTTCTAGGACATTGATTCGTCGAGAGAGTTAAGCCATGTGACATGGGCAAGAAACCTTTCTTGGAATCTTGCATGCTAAAACTTTTAAGCACCTTGTCAATATAAATACTTTGACTTAGGCCAAGAAGCCTTTTGGATCTATCTCTATAGATCTTTATATCTAACACGTAGGCAGCTTCTCCTAAGTCCTTCATTGAGAAATTCTTTCCTAACCAAGTCTTTACAGACTGTAGTGTTGGAATATCATTCCCAATGAGCAGAATGTCGTCAACATACAACAACATGAAAACGATAGTGCTCCCACTAACCTTCTTGTAAACACATGGCTCATCTTCGTTCTTAATGAAACCAAACTGTTTGATTACTTCATCAAAACGAAGATTCCAACTCCTAGAAGCTTGCTTTAATCCATAAATGGATCTTTGCAATTTGCATACCTTATTAGCATTCTCTGGAGTGACAAAGCCTTCAGGTTGTGTCATGTACACATCCTCTAAAAGATTTCCATTAAGGAAAGCGATTTTGACATCCATCTGCCATACTTCATAATCATGGTATGCAGCTATAGCCAATAGAATTTGGGTGGATTTAACCATGGTAACTAGCGAAAAAGTTTCATCATAGTCAATACCATGAACTTGTTTGAAACCTTTAGCAACCAATCTCCCTTTAAAGGAAATCACATTACCATCCATGTCGGTCTTCTTCTTATAGACCCACTTGCACCCAATGGGTTTTACCCCTTCAGGTAGATCAACCAAGGTCCACACCTTGTTTTCATACATGGATTCCATCTCAGAATTCATGGCTTCTAGCCACTTCTTAGAGTCTGGACCCGTAATTTCCTGCTGATAGGAAGTGGGCTCATCTTCATCCATGAGCATCACGTCTCTAGTATGAGTCAAAAGAAATCCATATCTCTCAGGCTCATACCGAGTCCTATCAGACCTACGTGGTCCATGTGTTACAGGTACATGATTTTCACCCATAACATCTTGTGGTTCCTGTCCTTGTTCCATCTCATCCTCTATAGCTTCTTGTTGTACTCGAACTTCTTCGAGTTCTATTTTTCTCCCACTGATCTCTCTAGAAATAAATTCTCTTTCTAGAAAAATAGCAGTACGAGCAACAAACACTTTTTGATCTGTGGGATTATAGAAATAATACCCTTTAGTTTCTTTAGGATATCCAACAAAAAGGCACTTGTCAGATTTAGGGCCGAATTTGTCTGATGCTTGACGTCTTACGTAAGCCTCACAACCCCAAATCTTCATAAAAGACAAATTGGGACGTTTCCTAGTCCACATCTCATATGGTGTCTTTTCAACCAATTTAGATGGAACACGGTTAAGTGTAAAGACAGCAGTCAATAAAGCATGTCCCCAAAATGAAGAAGGAAAGTCAGCTTGACTCATCATAGAACGAACCATGTCTAACAGAGTTCTATTTCTCCTTTCAGATACACCATTCCATTGAGGTGTACCTGGTGGAGTAAGTTGTGATACTATACCACATTCCTTTAGATGATCAAGAAATTCTCGGTCTAAGTATTCACCTCCTCGATCAGATCGAAGAATTTTAATACTCTTACCAAGTTGATTCTGTACTTCATTCTTGAATTCTTTGAATTTTTCAAAGTATTCTGACTTGTGCTTCATAAGAAACACATATCCATATCTACTATAATCATCAGTAAATGTAATGAAGTACTGAAATCCACCTCTAGCCTGTGTTGACATAGGCCCACATACATCAGAATGTATAAGGCCTAACAAGTCTGAAGCCCTTTCACCTTTACTGGCAAAAGGAGCCTTCGTCATTTTGCCCAATAAACATGACTCACATGTCTCATATGATTCAAAATCAAATGAGTCTAAAAGCCCATCCTTATGGAGTTTAGAAATACGAGTCTCGTTTATATGGCCCAAACGACAATGCCAGAGATACCGTATTAGAATCGTTTAATTTAACCTTTTTCGAGTTAATGTTATAGATTGGGGTTTCTCGGTTTAGAACGTACAAACCATTGCTTAAATATGCACCACCATAATAAATATCATTCAAATAAATAGAATGACAGTTGTTCTTTATTACGAATGAAAAACCCTTCTTGTCTAGACAAGAAACAGAAATCAAATTCCTGCTTATAGTAGGTACATAATAACAATCATCAAGTTCCAAAACCAAACCACTCGGTAAAGATAGAAAATAAGTCCCTACGGCTAATGCAGCAACTTTTGCTCCATTTCCAACACTCAGGTCCACTTCACCCTTTGCTAATCTTCTACTCTTTCTCAGATCTTGCACATTTACACAAATGTGAGAACCACATCCGGTATCTAATACCCATTATGCAGAGATAGAAATATTAGCTTCTATAACAAGAATACCTGAAGCGGAAGTCTTACTTTCCTTCTGTTTCTTCACCTCCTCAAGGTAAATAGGGCAGTTACGTTTCCAATGGCCAGGTTTCTTGCAATGGAAACATTGTCCTTCATTTGCAACACCACCTTTGGGTTTCAGCACATGTGAAGAAGAAGATGCACATGAACCAAACTTTTTGGCACATTTCTTCTTCTTGCTAAACTTGGCTTTACCCTTTCCTTTGCCATTTCCAACCATCAAAATATTGCTGAATTTATTAGCCTTCATCTGTTGCTCAACTATTCCCAACATGTTAAGCAACTCAGACAAAGATTTGTTAAGATGATTCATGTTGAAATTAATGACAAATTGGCTATAACTATCCGGCAACGATTACAGGACTAGATCAACAACCAACTCTCTTTGCAAAGAAAAACCCAGCCCCTCAAGGCTCTCAATGAATTCAATCATTTTGAGCACATGAGGTCTAACAGGTGATGACTCAGCCATCTTGCATTGGAATAATGCCTTTGAGGTCTCATACCTCTCATGTCTGGCTTGCTCTTCAAAGAGCATTTTCAGGTGTTTGATCATATCGAAAGCAACCAAGTTCTCATGTTGCTTCTGAAGCTCAGAGTCCATAGTGATAAGCATAAGGCATGCAACATCCAATGCTTCATCAACATGCTTCTTATAAGCATCTTTTTCTGCCCTAGGAGCATTAGGTGCCGGTTCAATAGGAACAGGCCCTTCAAGGACATACAACTTCTTTTCTTGCTTGAGGACTATCCTCAAATTGCGATGCCACTTAAGGAAATTATTCCCATTCAGTTTTTCCTTCTCAAGGACTGATCGCAGTGACATAGCACTTGTGTTTTGTGCCATGATAATTCTACAATGATCAATTCACACAAATCAGAGTCATGTATACAATCATTTAACAAGGAATTTTATTAAATGATACTCCCACTATACAAATCAAGATGATAATGAGTGGGCCAAGATCCATATTTCTCTACAAGATAAGTTAGCTTTGGCTGATCGCTTATATCATAGTTATTTAGGTAGACAACTCTTTGTCAATTACATCTTATGTAACTCTTGGATAGTTGAGTGAACAACTCTTATTCTTGTCTATCTCATAGACTTATCTCAACTCTTTGCCTCTAAGTCCCCAATCCTATTGAGATGACTTAGTTAAGTTCAACCCACAATAAGCAATTTGGATATTATAATTATCCCATCGCACCTTGCTATGATAAACATTGGCACTTTGCTTTGGCAAACCTACCAAGTGTTGATCTAAGCATAGATGAGTGCTTATCAATAGAAGGCAACACATGAGGAACTTAATATTTTGCATCTTGCTAGGATAAACATTGGCACTTTGCTTTGGCAAACCTACCAAGTGTTGATCTAAGCAAAGATGAGTGCTCATTCCATACATAACATGCACGTAATTAACATATTATATATCGCATATACAATAACTATGCATCATATGCAATATAAGTGCCACGCAGAGGTAGCACGGCGGTCCCGCTACATCGATGTTTTGACTACAAGGCCGACAATCGACAAAGTCAGAACATCGATGTTTGACTCAGAACATCGATGTTTTGAGAATCTAGAATTCCAAACTATTTGGCAGAATTTCAGAACATCGATGTTTACCCCTAGAACATTGATGTTTGAGAATTCTGGAACTTCAAGTAAGTTGGCAGAATCTCAGAACATCGATGTTTGGTCATGAACATCGATGTTTGGAGTTTTAGAATTCCAGAACATCGATGTTGACACTTAAACATCGATGTTTGAAGTTTCTGGATTCCAGAACATCGATGTTTAACCTTTAAGCATCGATGTTTAAAGTTTCTGGAACTCCAAACAATTTGCTGAATGTTCAGAACATCGATGTTTACATCTTAAACATCGATGTTTTGACTTTGAACATCGATGTTTGAACTTAAACATCGATGTTTGAACCCCTCGGCGGATTATCGACCAAAGAGAACATCAATGTTTACATCTTAAACATCGATGTTGTGGTATCATGTACCATTCAATCAACCTTGCTGAACTCATTCAACTTCCTGCCGAAAACACACTTTGATTGATATCATATACCAATCAAGAACTTTCTGTCAAACACCTTTGACGGATCCGACTTCAACATATCACATATATGAGAATCATAATGATCTAGTTTAAACATACTATCAACATAAGCATAATAAACTATGATCAAGTTATGTTGCTTATACAATCATGATCTAGCCACATCACATATAGCATATCATACATATAAACAACTAATTCGGTTTAGTGTTACACAAGAGGCTCCGCTACCACTGTAAGTATCCGGGTATACAAACAAAGAGAGAATATGCGCAGCGGAAAACTCAAAACTAATGGAGGATCCATATGAAATGGGGTAAACCGAATAACAAAAATTTCGTACCTGGTTTGGTCGAGATCTTTCACTCAAGTGATGATACGAATCACCAAGAACCGGACAGAAATCCGACTCCTCTATGGTATCCACACGAACCGTCGATGATTGCTAGCAACCGTCTCACGATCACTAACCCGAGCACTCCCGAACCGCAGTGCTAACTGCAGAATTCTGAGAGCAAAAGAGCCTAGAATGTTTTTCTCACAACTTTTGTGTACTTGCTTGTGTGTTGAGCTCTACTCAAATCTGCTCATGCTTTACACTCTTACATATATCACATATATGTTTACATGTTAGTTAATATAAAAAATAGCCAACCAATCATGCATACATCTTATCATGCATAATTGTGTTTTCTATTATCTATACTTTTGTCACAATCATCAACATGATCATGTCTCCAATAACTCAATTATATATATCAACATATATATATAAAACAACACATCCTTTCATACCTTTTGGACAATAATTCAGGTTCAATAATTCTGGTAACTATTGAACCGAACCAACCCGAACGACCCGGTCCAACCTTGGTCCAACCCTGGTCTAACCACTAGCTCAATAACATAGTCGAACCATGGTCCAACCCTGGTCTAACCACTGGCTCGAATCAACAGTTCTAAGTGTGTGACCCTGTAGGCACTAATCACGTTGGCAATAATTATAAACTCTCATTTATAATTATAAACAATGAGCGGTGTCTAGCAACACATCATTGCTACCCAACTGACCAGATCAGTACTGATTCATTATGCCTCGGAAAAATGTCATTATCTTTTCGTCCCATTATCAAGATCAAACACGAGACATGGAATATGTCATTCTCGTATATGTTTATTCTAAGTTTTCTTGATCCCTGAGTTAACTGTGTAAAACAGATACAAATGATATCCCCATATCACTTAATCTGAGCATGGCCATGCATTTACAGTTCAACTCTATCAAGAGGCCCAACTGATAATATACCCGTTATAAGGGTTGGACGAATTCCATCTTGATCATAAAAAACCCACTACACATTATATCATGTGCCCAATGATTACTCTAAGGTTCACTCATTTACGAATGACCATGAGTAACATCAAAGTATGTGACTCACATGTTGGGAACCTTGATGATCTCAGGTCTAAGGATAGTACATATAAGAACCACTAATGACAACATATATAGAACAGTCCATGTAGTGTTCTTATGTCGGGTCAGTCCAGTCCACAATTTCTCTAACTTGTACCCGTATGTAGAATTCATATCTCATATAATTCTCAACATACGCTAGTCTTAATTTATTATTACAACCCATCCATAATAATAATCGACTAGGGACAATTCAAGAATATAAAATATTCTTAGGTTATAAATATGTGCAAGCGTTTATCACTGATAAACATATTTATTGGAATAAAACCTTAATAAATATACATGACTATATAATCATCCAATGATTGGCTTTTGGGCGTTACACTAACATGACAGTTATCAACTTGCAGTTAGTGGAAAAGACGGAGACAAGTCTCCAAAAGGGAAGTTAGTTTTTAAACTTTCTATGCCTGACAAAGGGAACAAAAGGAAGTGGAGAAGTTATTGCCGTTAACCGCTCCCTATAACTCATGAATTACCTTCTCTCTCCTTCATTATTCAACTTCCCTCCCAAAACCCGAGTCTATCTCTCTCGAAAATTCTTTCAACACAGAAACCCTAAGACACTCAAACTCTTAAAATCTCCAACATAAAGACATACTCTGGAAAAGGCGATCCAGCAAAAGAAGCAAAAACCAAAAAAAATGATTAAACCTGCCTAGGAGACACCTCCAGAAAAACCAAAAGCTGTCTCCATATCAAAAAATTCCACAAAATCACAACCTCAATCTTCTACAAAAAAGACTCCAGAAAGGAAAACGAAGACAGTTAGCGTGGATTTAAAGTCTACAGAAAAGAATGCGGCTGAAGGTCTGGAAAAATTCAAGGCTGATGAGGTGTTAAAGAAGAAAGCCGAAAAGGGGAAAGGAGTTCAAAGGTCAGAAGCAAAGAAATCAAAGGTTCTGAGTAGTACTCTTGACTCTCCACATGATTCACATGCACCTGTAGTTTCAAATGCTACTAGGATAGCAATCGAAAGAATCTAAAACGGAACATAGTTCTCTCCATTGGAAAACACCCTGGAGTTAAAGTTTTATATGAGGCCGAAGAGTGGGCATTAGAAAATTTAAAAGGTGCTAGTAGGATTCTATCTGTTATACCTGTAGCTGATGAAGTGAATACTATGATGTCTAGCATTATGAAGAAGTTTGGTATGTTTAGTGAAAAAGTTACTAGAGAGTACTTTTTAGATGTTTTGAGACTAGTGATACCAGAGAGAGAAGGAGGTCCATCAAGTCATGTTGAGGATGTTGATGTTGGATTAGCTGAAAAAGAGAAGGAAATTGCTGCTGAGCTAAAATGGATTGAGGATGACATACAAAGAATCAGAGATTTGGTTGCTGAAAAGACCAAATCTCCAGAAAAGGAACTTGCTATTGGGATAGATATAGTTGTTGATGAAACCATTCCTTCTGTACAAAAAGATGGAGAATTGTTGACAAAGAAAGATGTTGCTTAAGCCAAAAGCTCCGAGGAGAGCAGCCATGATGGTTTTTCACCTTCTGAAACCTTGAAGATTGCTGAAGGTGCAGAGAAAGAAGTTTGAAGTTGAATGAAGATCTGGTTGGACAAAAACTAGATGATGAGCAAAAGAATAATGATGAAGAGGCTCTTAATGAGTCAGAATCTGATAACGGAGAGGCATTGGAGAAGCAGCGTGAAAATGGAAAGGGGCAGACTAAGAATAAAAAGCAAAGAGCAGATGTGGTTTCTGGAAAAACTAAAGATTCAGCGATGAGGAAGCCAAGTGCTTGTCTTCTTAACAGCAGCATTATCAGAAAGACAGGAAAGAAGAAGAAGCAGGGCACTTGAGTTCATTTGATTGACTCCGACTCTGAAGAGGCTCCAGCTGATAATGAGATGATTGATGCGGAATCTTCCAAGAAAAGGAAGAGAGGAAAGGAGAGTGATTCGGAAAAGGCTTTGAGCTATAAGTCTGCTAGAGACAATATGGTTTCTAAAGAACCAGAACTAGAAGATATCCCTGCTCATTATTTCATCTCAAGTTATAATTTCGATAAAGAAGAAGATAATAAGGAAAATGAAGACAAAGAGGAGTCTGAGAAAGAAGATGAAGATGAGGAGAATGTTAATGAGGATGAAGAGGAAGTAGAAGAGGAACAAGAAGAAGAGGATGTCGAGGAAGAAGAACAAGATGAAGAAGCTGGTGAAGAGGAAGAGCAATAAGAAGAAGAAGAGGCTGCTAAGGATGAGGTTGAGGGGGACCAGGAACCAGAAGAGGAAGAAGAAGAAGAAGAAGTTCCTAAACCACCAAAGGAAAAATCCAAAACAAGTGTCCGAGCTATGCCTGATCGCAAATTAAAGAAGAAAGAAGATGGGACAAGCCAATACAAAACTCTCACTAAGACATACAATGTTGTCTTAGGAGATTTTGAGGCTCTCGGAGTCACACCCATCTTGAAGTATTACAGGCTGGATTACTTTGCTACCTTGAAGACTCAAGAAGATGAGATGGTCGTGATTGAATTCTATAAGAATCTGCGGATAAAGATGGATGAAAATGAAGAGGTTAAGTACGTGGAGAGCGCTGTCTGCGGTAAGAAAATAAAGGTTACTGCTGACATCATTCGGGAAGTGTTGAAGTTAAAGAAAGGTTCTATCAAGAACTACAACACTAAATCCGGGATAAGAGTCATTGTGGAGGGTGCTCCTACCTACAGTCAGCAAGTAAGAATAGTGTATGGATCTACCAAGAAGGGAACTTATCAGCAAACAAACCCTTTTGCCCGGGCAATGTTGTACATGCTCACAAGAGTGATTCTGCAGCGTCCTTGGCACTTTGCCGATATCACAAATGCTGACTTATGGCTTATTGCTTGCCTAATGAAGAAGTGTCCTATCTGTTGGGCATACTAGATGCTGCATCACATTGCCCCAAACAGATCAAGGAGTCACGGCCAGTTGATTGCACTCATTGTAAGAAGATTTGGTGTGAAATCAACCAAATCTGCTACTCTCATGCAGCTTGGGCAGATTGATCGAATGACCTGTCCAAAATGAGTATTAAGTTTACTCAAAAGGGCACATATGAAGTGATCAGGGCTAGAGCAAATGCCAATGAGACCCAGTTGGATGATCTTGCCACTCGTGTAAGCTTTCTAGAGACTAATTTTGTAGCTCTTCGTGATGAGGTAAAAGAACTCAAGGCTGATATGATGGAGCATTTTGAGCTGGTTCTTTCCAGATTGCCTCCTTCAGCACTATCTGATGATGAATGAAGTCTTTCTCGATCTGATGCTTTAGGTCTCATGCATTACATTCATCTTGGTTCTAAACTTTTGTTCTATATTCTGCCTCTTATTTTGGTTGGTGATAGTCCTAAATATTTTTTATCTTTTTGGATATTATGGTTAATGTTTGGATAATTACTCTTTTGAATGTAATCTTCTGCATGATCTTTGCACTGTTCTTATATCCTCTCTCCGTTTCTGTTGATGCCAAAAGGGGGAGAAATTGTTGTGTTGTGTTGATTGATTTCATGCAGGAACGAGTGTGGATATGGTTCTATGAAAAACCACAACGAGTGTGGATATGGTTTTGTGAAAAATCACACCAGACCAAACTATGAGTCTTTAACTTGGTTGATTATACAGGGATTATTGAGATTTAGTTGATGCTATTGATTGATCATTATTCTGATTATAACGATATGGTTGTTGTTAAAACCATATTTTTTATCAATCTAATTAGATCTTATGCAGGAAGTGTGGAAATGGAAAATCTAGTTTTTATAAAAGACCACACTTATACCTGTGATTTGGTTTCTGCCGAAAACTAAAATTTACAATGTATGAATGCTGCGCTACTTCGTAATTTTCTATACATTCGACTAATCTCTTATACATAAATCGAAAACACAAGGGGGAGGTTGTTGGCTATGTTTGCCAAGATAAAATTTACAAGGAATGTTTTATCCGTTTTCAAAACTTATCCTTGTTGAATTACAAAAATATTTTTGAAAAGGGGAGCAACAAAACAGGGAGAGCTTTTAAAATTATATGAAAATATTCTTAAGCCCTTGTTACAAATGAAATCAACACTAATTTATCATCATAAAAGAGGGAGAGATTGTTGACCAAAAATTAGGTTAATCACCTCTTAATGCTAAATTGTGATTTACCATGGTGAATATTTGATTTTCATGACTAACAAATTACATGTAAGCTGTGAGCTTTCCTTGTGTTGATTTTAGTTTATAGGAGGAATTATGGTTAACACGCCAGATGGTTTTTGTTGAAACCATATCTGCGAGCTGTCATTTTCAACCTTTTGTACAAGTTGTTTGTGGTCCTCCAAGCAATTAAAATCTACTTCCAACGGTTTGAATTGCTGAACAAGAGGGAAGACTTTATGGAAGTGCAGAAGATTTTACCACCTAACTCCTACTCAACTCATGACGGTGGTCCAAACTTTCCAGATTTGATAATACTTTGCAACCAAGGAGTTGACATGCTGCAACGGTATCAAACTGATGCTTTAATGAACTGAAGTCAACTAGGAGTTCAAAGAGCTGTTGCAGTTGCTTTTCCCCCCACTCAGATTCTATAAAGAGGGTCTATTACACCTCTGAAGATTTACCCTCAACCATTGAGCAAAATCTGAGTTTATTCTAGTTCTTACAATTGTGTTTAGAAATCTGGTTTTTCTAAGAACCAAACAATATTCATTCAAAAGGGTAATTTGTAAGCAAGACTTGGTTTAGTTTTGTTGGGTACTCAAAGCTAGGATTAGTTTTGAGGGTAGGTTAGAGCTGAGCCTGTGAAAAGCTTGAGTGTAGATTAGAGCTGACCTTGTGAAAAGTTTGTAAAGGTTTGAGCTTAGCCTAGAAAAACTTGTGATTGTAAAGGTTAGGGTTGAACTCGCAAAAACCTAAGGATAGTGAGAGTTTAAAGTCCTAAAGGGAGGAACCTTTAGGTAGTGGAGTACCTCGTGAGGGGGAACCACTCTAAATCACTTGTGTTTATTCCCTCTTACTCCCCTTACTCACATTCTTGCTTCACAACACTCGCCAAGCGCTATCAAGATTTGGTATCGCGTAAACCAAATCTTTTCTGTCCGAAAAAATTCAAAGCCTAATTCTCCCCTCTCCTCTTAGGCATTTTTGGGCTAACATATCCTTGTTGAATTGCAAAAATATTTTTAAAAGAGGGAGCAACAAAACAGGGAGAGCTTTTAAAACTATTTGAAAATATTTTTAACCCCTATTGCAATTGAAATTGTAACAGCCGGGACTGTAAAAGTCGTTATACAGTGATTTACTTTTGAATTTAATCTTGGGTAATTAATTCAAGGTAAATCGAGCGTCGTTTTTTGAAGCTGAGGTTTTTCCCGCGCTCGGGATTTTTCCGTGGATTTTACAGACCAAAGTTGGTATTTTTCGGGTCCCGGAATCCTCAGAAAAATCACACCTTAAAATAACTAAGGGGATATGCAGTTATTTTCTGGTCCGGACGGTACACGTCTTACCTGCCAAATTGAGGGTTGCGTCTCCTTGCTTCTGTGTCGCCCGTGACCCTGCATGTCTCTACACCACATCATCTCTACCACCTGCCTCCAAAATCCACAACCCATTCCCCATCCTTAACTCTTTGCAAAACCTAGTGTCTTTCTTCTTCCTTTCTCTACAAATACCCAAAACCCAGTTCATTTCCTTGTTTCCTGCAAACACCACGAGTGCAACCAAAAGCAGAAAAAAAGGAGAAGAGAAACCAAAACAACACACATAACACAAAACCATCAACCAATCACCACCTTCCACATCACCACCACACCAACCACGATCCGCCACATCATCACCTGCACCTCGTCACCTTCTTCCTCCACCCCAGGTACTGTTCACGCGGAACGCCTCCGCGCCGCCGTGCACACCACCGCCCACACTGGCGCCTCCCCCACAATGTCGCCGACCGGGCGACAACTCCACCATCCGCCTCTGCCGCCCGACGTGCCGTCAACGGCAAGGAACCCGCAGCTGAAACGGGTCAGGTAGACGGGCCGTTCCACCGCCATCGGTCTTCCTCTCGCACTGCCTCGCCGAGCAGCCGTCGCCTTTACCTCGCGCCTTGCCGTCGCCCTTGCTCGCGATGTCTGCACCGCCGCCTCGATCCCATCGCGCCCAGTCGACTTTGCCGCTGAGTTCGGATCCTGAAGGTGTGTGACCCGTTTCTCCAACGGGTCAGCTGGGTATGGGCTGGTGCGGGCCTGGCCTTGGCGTGGGCTTGTGCCTCATGCCCTGGTATGGGCCTCCACGCCTAAGCCTGCAGGTTGATCCGATGGGCTGCTTCGTTTGGCCTAGTCTGGTTAAGGTTAAAAAAAAACACATAGGTATATATATATATATATATATATATATATATATATATATATATATATATATATATATATATATATATATATATATATATTAAGGATTCTATATTTCTGGAAAATATAAATATATAGTAAACTTGGGAAGATAAAAAAAATAAATAAATAAAAGGGATATATTTTCTGAAAAATATATATAAGTAATATTTCTGAAATATATATAATTATGTTGATATATAATTGTTTGGAAAATGATTTGTTTTTAGAAAATAAAAGTACCTATTTATTAATTTTTATTTATTTTTAGAATAAGCTTTTAAGAGTATATGTTTTCTGGTAAAGAATATACATAGCATACGATTATTTTATATATTTTTATTTTGAATAATAATAATAATATTCGGTAATTATATTATGGTAAATAGTTTTACGGAAGTATTTTGAAAAATTATATGTTATAATTTCTAGGTAAAAATTATGGTGTTTATATTTTGGGAAAAGTATAATTATTTTTATGAAAATTATTTTGAAAAGAGATTTATTTAAAGTATTGTACCGGAATAATATTCGGATATAAGTATGATATATTATTTTTAGAAAAAGGTTTAAATACGATAAAAGGATAGTTTTATGATAATATAATCGAGATATTTTACCGGGAAGTTGATTTACAGTATTGGCATCATGACATACCGATTATGTGCATTTATGTGAGCATGTTGTTTTGTTGTATAGGTTTGGATATCGAGCAGTTTCCCAAGGAGCCGGCTTTGGACCCGTCATTATCTTCAGAGTTGAGTAATCGGCTAAAATGAGGATGGATTTCCTTTGATACATACCTATATTACTCGGTTGTTGTGTTTGATGATTGTCGCACTTTTGAGTGTTGCATTTGCTGTGGTTTGAATCGGGATGTTTATCCTAGTGCCTTGATTGATTTTGGGATGTTTATCCTCATGATTTGGTTTTGGGATGTTTATCCCCGTGCATTGAGTTCTGGATGTTTATCTCTGTGTCTTTTTGGTATAAAGAATAATGGATTAAATAATATAATGTGATAAGGATGTCGATCCTTGGTTTTGGATTGGGATGTCTATCCCGGTGTTTGGTTAGGGATGTTGATCCCTGGGATTTGGTTTTAGATGAAGATGATATAATTGTCACGTGGTAAGTAGTTGTATGACTCGATGGTTTAAGACTGTTTTGTGGTGGCCACGATCTGGGTTACTTGTAATAAGCATGTCTTTGCTTGGGATGTCTATCCCGTGATTATATTTGGGATGTCTATCCCTCGGTTACTATTTTGGGATGTCGATCCCTGGGCTCTCTTGGTTTTGATCTGGCACCCGAAATATGTTGAGAACCAGGTCTGACCCATAGCTTATCTCTGACGAGGCCCGGAAAGATAAAATGGGAAATTGGATTTTTGTTTAAGTCTTTTAGGTCTTGGACCAATTTTGGGTCGGGTCTTTTGGTTTGATATATTTTTGGCTGTTATGCATGTTTTCGACCTTGAGTAATTTATAGTGTTGCATATTGACTGTCTATCCATGGTTGGTGGGAACTTCGGACTCACCCCTCACCTGCGGGCTTTCATCCCGTAGGTTGAGTTATTTGTGGTTCAGGTATGATGCATTCCAGACAGGCTGCGGCGTTATCCCTCGGACAGGACTCGGATCCAATAGTTTTCATCTTTGTCGCATACAGTGTCTTTGTGAGTTTTAAAAGTCTTCCGCTGTGTTGATTATTGTTATTGTTGGGCCTGGGGCCAGTTGTGATGTTAATGATGTTCCCGAGTTTGGATGATGGTTTTTATATTGGGCCGAAGGGTCGTATTTCTGATGATTATAATTTGGGCTGTTGAGCCAGAGTTTCTGTTGTATACACTGTATGTTGGGCTTTGTTTGGTAGGGTCATTACAGTTCCGGCACGTGTTTACTATGTATGGTCAATACGGGTCGGGGCCGAGTCTTTTGCTTTGTTATATTTTGGCTGTTATGCCTGTTTTCGACCTTGAGTAATTTATAGTGTTGCATATTGATTGTCTATCCAAGGTTGGTGGGCACTTCGGACTCATCCCTCACCTGCGGGCTTTCATCCCGTAGGTTGAGTTATTTGTGGTTCAGGTATGATGGATTCCAGACAGGCTGCGGCGTTTTCCCTCGGACAAGACTCGGATCCAATAGTTTTCATCAGTGTCACATACAGTGTCTTTGTGAGTTTTAAAAGTCTTCCGCTGTGCTGATTATTGTTATTGTTGGGCCTTGGGCCGGTTGTGATGTTATTGATGTTCCCGAGTTTGGATGACGGTTTTTATGTTGGGCCAAAGGGTCGGATTTCTGATGATTATATTTTGGGCTGTTGAGCCAGAGTTTCTGTTGTATACACTGTATGCTGGGCTTTGTTTGGTCGGGTCATTACAGTTTCGGCACGTGTTTACTATGTATGGTAAATACGGGTCAGGACGTTTCATTTTTGGTAGCAGAGCGGGCGATAGGTCCTTGGGTGATTGTTTTGCTTATTTGTTGTGCATAGCTCGCTCCATATGTTTATTATTTTGCATTTATGTCATTTAATTAGTACTTGATGGATCCAGTCGGGGGACGCTAGCTTGCCACAGAACATTCACATAAGAGGTAATTGATGCCATAAATATGCAAAAATATAAATATTATTAATATTACTAATATTATTATTATATTGATATTATTATAAAAAAATTATTCATCTCCTTGGTACAACATTGACCCTGAAGCTATTGGGGTCATTGTTAATGTTCACCCTGAAGCTATCGTTCCACGAGAACCACATGCCGCCTGTGTTGTTCTGGCCGGGAAGCTCGAACCGGTTTGCTGGAGGGAACCGAAGTGGGATGACACCGTGATCGTCTTCAGGCTGCCACTAGGTCTCCGTGAGAAGGACCATGTTGGGCTTGTACTTGTTCTTCAGGTCCCTCAGGGTACGCGAGAACTCCTGGGAACGCCTAGCGATTCCTCTACAGTTCCACACCAGCAGTCGGGCCTTTGGCCAAGTTGGGGGTAACCGAGTTACTCTAGGCATGCTCTGGGAAGTCATCAAGAGCTGGTAGTAGGTGCCTTGGTCAAGGAAATGGCAAGTGGGCTCTAGGTTGAATTCTTGAAGTCTTTCAGAAATGAAAAACATGACGGAATTTGCCGAGCCGTAGAAGGAGTTCCTCAGGGTGCTTTGGTCCTCTAGGAAGAACGTCTCTTCCATGGGAGTGACGAAGAACCTGGAGGAGTAGAGTTCGTCGATGAAGACCAGACGAGGCATCCTGCCGAGCTCATTCGGTAGTTCCTCTGGACGTTCATTGATTAGGCTGTAGGCCAGCCGGTTTCTTCTGCCTAGGGAGGCACCTTCGACGAAGAAGACGGATGATGGAGCTGGCATCGTGTTTTGGACACGTTGGTGTTTTGATTTTCTGAGTATTGTGGTTTTCTTTGCCTGAGCGTTTTGTTTTCTTTTGGATGCTTTGTGGTTTTTGGTTACCGTTGTTTTGCCTTTTATAGAAATATGGGTACCTGTTTTTCAAAGTATAGACCCTACCTGTTCCCAAAAAAAAAAAAGAAAGAAGAGAAAGAAAAAAAAAAGAAGAAGAAGAAGGAAATAGAAAAGAAAAGAATGAAAAAAAAGGGTAAAAGAAAAGAAAAGAGAAAAAAAAAGGGAAAAAAAAGAAACAGTAAAAAAAAGAGAAAAAAAAGAAGAGATGGAAATGGAAAAAGAGGAAGAAAAAGTAAGGAAATAAATAAAAAAAAAGAAAGAGAAGGAAGCAGTAAAAAAAAAAGAAGGTAAAAAAAAAAGAAAAAGAGAAAGAAAAATAAAAATAAAATAAAATATTTTTCGGGGATAGGAAAAGTAGATTCTTATCACAAAACTCCAAACCGTTTTCATTCTTCAAGGTGTTGCTTTTTGAAAATTTTGTCGTTGCCTCATTTATTGCTTCATTACTTTATACGTTTTTCGGGCTACAAATGCAAGTGTTTTTCAGCTCGCTTTCATCATACCTTTTTCCTTCACGTTTGGTTATCCTGCTTTATCCTTTTTATGACTTTTCCCTGCATTTTTATCACATGCATCCGTGATCGTTGTGGCTAGATTGATGGGACCGTACCTCGGGTAGAGTGCATGTGCGACAAGGATACACCTGTTTGGACATCGTGGAGGGATACGATGTCTGGAAGACGTTTTTAGCTTGTGCACAGGTGGATAACGTTTCTTTCGAGGGACAGGACGTTCTCGTGATCATCGCCTTGTGAGTTAACGGATGTCCTTTTCACGAGGGGAACAGACGTCATCGTTAGCTGTGCATGTTACGTTTCTCGGGATCGAGGATGTTTACGACCGATCTAGAACGCCGGACATGAAAACATGTTTTGTTTTTAATTTCTTTATGTTTGATTTACATCCTTGTTGTTGATTTTTGTTCTGCTTTGATATGTTTGTTTTTTCTGTTTAACATGAGATTTCGTAACATAAGAGTTTTGATCTAAAAAGAAAGCTTGTTTTATTTATTTCATAACAGTTTTACAATACGGAGTTGAAGTACTCTATTGAGTTACATGCTTCTCAAGGTCTTTTACAAGTTTTTGGATGTTTTTCACGTGAGGGAAGAGTTCCGCGCTTGCCAGTTCGATCTGCATCACCGCCGAGCTGACCTTCCTCAGTGAGACGTTCAGCTACGATAGTGTCTGCAGTGGAGTGCTGCTTTCAGCAGTTGCCTTGCCCTTCCTATCCTCAGCTTTCTTGATGGCACGCTTCTTTCGCTGTCTTGGGGAGACCACCATATCTTCCTTCAGACTGATGGTGTCTGTCTTGAACCACTTCTTGGGAGGTTCTTCATTGGAGCTAGTCGGGAAAGCAGTACCACCGATATAGTTGTTATCCTCGGAGTCTGAGGTGGTTCTTGTTCTTAATGGAGAGTCCATGGCTGAGAGTGAGTGTCTCAGTTATGAGGTTTGGTATTTATAAGCGGATGAGATGTCGCTTAAGGGTAAAGCGGTAACTCATGTTGAGTTTGGACACTTGGTAGAGTGTACCTAAAGCTTATTGTGGTAGGACCCACGGATAAGACGGAATTTAGAGGACAAAATTCTTTTTAAGGAGGGTGGAATGTAACAGCCCGGGTAAAAATTTGGTATTTTTACCGGGACTGTAAAACTCGTTATACAGTGATTTACCTTTGAATTTAATCTTGGGTAATTAATTCAAGGTAAATTGAGCGTTGTTTTTCGAAGCCGAGGTTTTTCCCGCGCTCGGGATTTTTTCGTGGATTTTACGGACCAAAGTTGCTATTTTTCGGGTCCCGAAATCCTCAGAAAAATCACACCGGAAAATAACTAAGGGGTATGCAGTTATTTTCTGGTCCGGACGGTACACGTCTTACCTGCATAATTGAGGGTTGCGCCGCCTTGCTTCTGTGTCGCCCGTGACCCTGCATGTTTCTACACCACATCATCTCCACCACCTGCCTGCAAAATCCACAACCCATTCCCTACCCTTAACTCTTTGCAAAACCCAGTGTCTTTCTTCTTCCCTTCTCTGCAAATACCCAAAACCCAGTTCGTTTCCTTGTTTCCTGCAAACACCACGAGTGCAACCAAAAGCAGAAAAAAAAGGAAAAGAGAAACCAAAACAACACATGTAACACAAAACCATCAACCAATCACCACCTTCCACAACATCACCACACCAACCACGATCCGCCACATCATCACCTGCAACTCGTCACCTTCTTCCTCCATCCCGGGTACTGTTCACACGGAACGCCTCCGTGCCGCCGTGCACACCACCGTCCACACCGGCGCCTCCCCCACGATGTTGCCGACCGGATGACACCTCCACCATCCGCCTCTGCCGCCCGACGCGCCGTCAACGGCAAGGAACCTGCAGCTGAAATGGGTCAGGTAGACGGGCCGTTCCACAGCCACCGGTCTTCCTCTCGCACTGCCTCGCCGAGCAGCCGTCGCCTTTACCTCGTGCCTCGCCGTCGCCCTTGCTCGCGATGTCTGCACCGCTGCCTCGATCCCATCGCGTCGCGCCGTAGACATTGCCGCTGAGTTCAGATCCTGAAGATGTGTGACCCATTTCTCCAACGGGTCAGCAGGGTATGGGCTGGTGCGGGCCTGGCCTTGGCGTGGGCTTCTGCCTTATGCCCTGGTATGGGCCTCCACGCCTAAGCCTGCAGGTTGATCCGATGGGCTGCTTCGTTTGGCCCAGTCTGGTTAAGGTTAAAAAAAAAAAATTAAGTGTTTTATATTTCTGGAAAATATAAATATATAGTAAACTTGGGAAGATAAAAAAAATAAATAAATAAAAGGGATATATTTTTTGAAAAATATATATAAGTAATATTTCTGAAATACATATGATTATGTGGATATATAATTGTTTGGAAAGTAATTTGTTTTTAGAAAATAAAAGTACCTATTTATTAATTTTTATTTATTTTCAGAATAAGCTTTTATGAGTATATGTTTTCTGGTAAAGAATATACATAGGATACGATTATTTTATATATTTTCATTTTGAATAATAATAATAATATTCAGTAATTATATTATGGTAAATAGTTTTACGGAAGTATCTTGGAAAATTATATGTTATAATTTCTAGGAAAAAATTATGGTGTTTATATTTTGGGAAAATTATAATTATTTTTATGAAAATTATTTTGAAAAGAGATTTATTTAAAGTATTGTACCGGAATAATATTCGGATATACGTACGATATATTATTTTCGGAAAAAGGTTTAAATACGATAAAAGGATAGTTTTATGATAATATAATCAAGATGTTTTACCGGGAAGTTGATTTACAGTATTGGCATCATGACATACAGATTCTGTGCATTTATATGAGCATGTTGTTTTGTTGTATAGGTTTGGATATCGGGCAGTTTCCCGAGGAGCCGGCTTTGGACCGGTCATTATCTTTAGAGTTGAGTAATCGGCTAAGGTGAGGATGGATTTCCTTTGATATGTGCCTATATTACTCGGTTGTTGTGTTTGATGATTGTCGCACTGTTGAGTGTTGCATTTGCTATGGTTTGAATCGGGATGTTTATCCCAGTGCCTTGATTGATTTTGGGATGTTTATCCTCATGATTTGGTTTTGGGATGTTTATCCCCGTGCATTGAGTTTTGGATGTTTATCTCTGTGTATTTTTGGTATAAAGAATAATGGATTAAATAATATAATGTGATAAGGGTGTCGATCCTTGGTTTTGGATTGGGATGTCTATCCCGGTGTTTGGTTAGGGATGTTGATCCCTGGGATTTGGTTTTGGATGATGATGATATAATTGTCACGTGGTAAGTAGTGGTACGACTCGATGGTTTAAGACTGTTTTGTGGTGGCCATGATCTGGGTTACTTGAGATAAGCATGTCTATGCTTGGGATGTCTATCCCGTGATTATATTTGGGATGTCTATCCCTGGGTTACTATTTTGGGATGTCGATCCCTGGGCTCTCTTGGTTTTGATCTGGCATCCGAAATATGTTGAGAACCAGGTCTGACCCATAGCTTATCCGTGACGGGGCCCGGAAAGATAAAATGGGAAATTGGATTTTTGTTTAAGTCTTTTTGGTCTTGGACCAATTTTGGATCGAGTCTTTTGGTTTGGTATATTTTGGCTGTTATGCCTGTTTTCGACCTTGAGTAATTTATAGTGTTGCATATTGATTGTCTATCCATGGTTGGTGGGCACTTCGGACTCACCCCTCACCTGTGGGCTTTCATCCCTATAGGTTGAGTTATTTGTGGTTCAGGTATGATGCATTCCAGATAGGCTGCGGCGTTATCCCTCGGACAGGACTCGGATCCATTAGTTTTCATCAGTGTCGCATACAGTGTCTTTGTGAGTTTTAAAAGTCTTCCGCTGTGCTGATTATTGTTATTGTTGGGCCTTGGGCCGGTTGTGATGTTATTGATGTTCCCGAGTTTGGATGACGGTTTTTATGTTGGGCCGAAGGGTCGAATTTCTGATGATTATATTTTGGGCTGTTGAGCCAGAGTTTCTGTTGTATACACTGTATGCTGGGCTTTGTTTGGTCGGGTCGTTACAGTTCCGGCACGTGTTTACTATGGATGGTAAATACGGGTCGGGGCGTTTCAGAAATCAACCCTAATTTGTCATCGTAGAAAAGGGGGAGAATATTGACCTAAACTTGGGTTAATCACCTCTTAATGCTAAATTATGATTTAACCATATTTAATTATGGTGTATAATTAATTTTGATGATTAAAAAATTACAAGTGTGCTTTTGAGTTTTGCCTTGTGTTGATTTTAGCTCACAGGAGGAAATATGGTTTCTAATAAACCATATCGCAAAAACATGCCATTTGGTTTTCTTTCCATCCATGTCTGGGAGCTGTCACTTCCAACTTTTTCAGCAGGTTGTGTGTGGTCCTCCAAGCATTTAAAACCCACTTCCAACAGATTTAATTGGTGAACAAGAAAGAGGTAAGACTTTATGAAAGTGTAGAAGAGTTTATCACCCAACTCCTAATCAACTCATGAAGGTGGTCCAAACTTTCTATTTATGGTAATACTTTGCAACCAAGGAGTTGACATGGCACAATGGTCCCAATTTGGAACAATAATGAACTGAAGTCAACTAGGAGTTCAAAGAGCCGTTGTAGCTACTTTCCCCCCAGCTCAGATTCTATAAAGAGGGTCCATTACACCTCTGGAAACTCATCCCAGCTATTGTGCAAAGTCTTAGTTCACACTTGTGCTTACAATTGTGGTTTCAAGATTTGGTTTTTCTGCTTACATTGCAAAACACATTCAAATAGTAGTTTGTAAGCAAGTCTTGGTTTAGATTTGTTGTGTACTCAAGTCTAGGATTAGAATTGAGTGTAGGTTAGAGCTTACCCTGTAAAAAGCTTGTAAAGGTTTGAGCTTAGTCTAGAAAAGCTTGTGTTTGTAAAGGTTGAGGTTGAACCCCCAAAAACCTAAGCATAGTGAGTGTTTGAAATCCTAAGGAAGGAACCTTTAGGTAGTGGAGTACCTAGTGAGGGGGAACCACTCTAAATCTCTTGTGTTCACTTTTCTTTTCTCTCCTTACTTGTATTCTTACTTTAAAAATACTCGGAAGTGTTACCCTGATTTGGTTTCATAAAAACTAGATCTTCACTCTCCGAAAAAATTCAAACCCTAATTCATTCCTCCCCTCTTAGACACTTTTGGACCTACAGTTTTGAGGTTGTGGGAATCCTTAAATACAAAATTATAGAACCTCCTTATTAGCGATATGATTTTAATTGATGCAAAGGTACGCTTCAATTTTTCATGCCTTTTAGTATGATAATTTTTTATTTTATAAATTAATTGTTATTTATATTATTATTTTATATAATATTTTTTGGTGGTGTCTTTTATGTTTTTTTATTTTTTTAACTCTTTCTTTTGTTGTTTATATTTTTTTTATTTTAGGATTCAATCAAATATGTTTATATTTAAAAATTAATTATTATTTTTCTTATTATTAAACATTTTCTATTTATTTTTCTTATTTATATTCTATTTTTTGTTCTAAATTTTTTTCTTCATGATAATAGATTTCTATATTTATTTTTATGACTTCCATTTTCAAAAAATTCTCATTTATGAATTTTTTTTATTAATTAATTCTTTTAATTTTTTCTTCTGCGTTTAATATATTTTTTTTGTTTTAGGGGTCAATTATATAGGCCAGAGTATGGATTAACAATTGATGCAGGTTTAAATTTATAAAATTTATCATTATTTTTATTTTTGTTAAATATTTTATTTTATTTAGTTTTGTTTTTCTGAGTTATATTTTATTTTCTATTTTAATGTTTTTTCTGAATAATAATAATTTTTATTATTTTTTCCTGATTTTTTTTAAAATTACTCTCTTATTTTTTATTTTTTGTTTATTATTAATTGATTATTTTAATTTTTAATTTTTTGTTTAATATATATTTTTTTAGGGCTAATTGATGTATGTGTAAATATAAAAATCTAATTACTCTTTATATAATTATTAAATAGTTTATTTTATTTATTTTTCTGATTTATATAATATTTTCTATTTTAATATGTTTTTGCATAATAATATTTTTGATTTTATTTTCTGATTTATTTATTAAAAATTAGTCTGATAAGTTTTTTCTTAGTTTAATTTTTTTGATTTTTACTTCTATTGTTTAGTATTTTGTTGTTTTAGAGCTCAGTGATCAACGTTTAACTATGCAAAATTAATTTTTATTTATATTATTATTAAATAGGTTTTTTAAAAATTTATTTTCTGATCTATATTATATTTTTCTGTTTTATTTTTTTATAATAATAATTTTTAAATTATTTTACTGATTTATGTTTTAAAATTACTCTCTTATATTTTTTATTTTTTTGGTTATTATTAATTGATTCTTTTAACTTTTCTTCTGTTGTTTAATATGTTTTTTTGTTTGTTTTGGGAGTTAATAATGCATGTTTAAATTTACAAAATTAGTTATTATTTATATTATTATTAAATATTTTATTTTTTAAAATTTTTTATTTATATTCTAATTTTCATTTTTATAAATTTTTATTTATTTTTTTGATTTATATGAAAAATAGAAAAAATGGATAAAAATTTTATAATTTAGAAAAAAATTATGTGCAAGTTTTTTTATATTACATAATAAATACCTAGAAATAATAGTTAAAATGTTGAAGTTTTTTTAAAAAAATAATTAATAAACAAGCGCGTGAAACCACGAGGAGTGAGCTAGTATATATGTAAAGGCAAAACAAAAGGATGTACTAAAAACAAAAAGAAATACCAACGAAATTAATACATCAACAAAATGGCTCCTTCCCGCTTATTCCGCGAGTAACTTGTTACCATGAACACTTTTAAATCAAAACGAGAAAAACCAAAACCAAGACTTTACCATAAAAAAAAAAAAAACCAAGAAAAAAATAATTTACTCGCTATTTAGTACTTAATTAATTGAAAGGGGCCAAGAGAGGAACTGATGGTGTCAATGGCTGCACCGTCTCGACAAAAGCCTCAGGTGCTGGCGGCGTAGTCCAAAATGGGAGCGGCTCCTGTGGAGTCTCCGGCACCACCAGTGGAGGCGGTAGTACAAGATCAGGCGCAGCAGGCGTTGACTGTACAGGTGGCGTGAACGTAAATGGTTTCTGTGGCGGCAAGAAAGGAAACTGTGGTGGCTGATCATCTACCGTTGGTGGCGGAGAAAAGACTAATGGTGTTGGTGTGAACCCAATTGGCGGCAAATCTTGGTCTGGTGGTGTTGGTGTTACTATTGGCAGAAATGGCGGCAAAGTTCCTTCTTCTGGTGGTGGGTATGGTACTGGTAGAGAAGGAAATGGTGGAGGCAAATCTTGCTGTGACGGTGGTGGTAATATGGGAGTAAGTGGTGGCATATCCGGTTGATCATCATCGGTTGGTGGAGAAAAGTTTGGCACTAATGGTGGTGCAGGTGTAAATTCATCAACTGGTGGTGTTTCTGGCTCTGTTGTTGGTGGTGAAAATATAGGAACCAGTGGTGGTGATGGGGTGAACGCGTCTGGTGGTATTTCTGGCGGATCAAATATTGGAACCAGCGGTGGTGGTGGTGTGAAATCTACAGGGGGTATATCTGGTGGTTCAAATATTGGGACCAGGGGTGGTGGAGGAGATAGCCATGGAATTATAGGCGGTGGCAGCATTTCTGGTGGTGGTGGAGAAGGGACTAGCGGGGGCGGTGGGAATATGAATGGTATGGGTGGCGGTGGAGATGGCGGAGGTGGTGGAGAAGGAACCAAAGGTGGTGGTGGTGTTGGAGGTGGTGATGGGGGAGGAGATGGTGGTGGTGGAGATGGAGAAGGAGAGGGAGGCGGTGGGGAGGGTGATGGTGGCGGGGAGGACGGTGGTGGAGATGGAACTAATGGGGGTGGAGATGGGACTACTGGTGGAGGAGATGGTACTAGAGGAGGTTGCACTGGTGGTGCTGGAGGAGGAGGAAGTACTATTGGTGGGAGTGGTGGAGACCCTCTTCTGCTTGGAGGAGGAGAAACTACTATTGGTGGAAGTGGTGGAGACCCTCTTCTTCTTGGAGGAGAAGAAGATGAGGGTGGTTGAGGTCTAGGTGAAGGTGATGGTGCAGGATTAAAAGGGTTTTGTGGTGATCTTGAAGTAGGGAAAGGCCATCGCCCACATGTTTCAAATAGGTATTGGAACAATGGGTCACAGGTTGATCCCCTTGGTCTTCTTCCACCACCACCACTGCCACCTCTTGGTCTTCTACCTCCAGTAGTACCACCGCTCCTTCTGCCTCTTGATGCTCTGCTGCTGCTTCTTCTACCGGTTCTGCCTCTGTTGGTGCTTCTCTGCTTCTCTTCTTCTGCTTCTTTGCCACTGGAAAGGTTTTGTTTGTTGTGAGATGTGGCTTCTGCAACTGATTGTGTCACCAAAAGCAGTGCTAGAAGAATGAGGATCAGTATCTTTACTTTCATTTTGATCTATCACTTCATTTTACTCTCTTGTTAATATGTTTTGCCTACATGCAGGAAGCAGTATATAAGTATCCATTTATAAGAGCTGAGGAGCTGAAGAGCAGGTATGATTCTGTGAGCGGCATTAATGTTGCTTGGTCCTTGGTCAACGAATTTGATAAACTTGAGGTTATATGTCTCTTTACTAAGGTTTGAACCATCAATGGCTTTTTTTTTTTTTTTTTTTGTCGCATGGCTTTTTCTTTTTAGTTCTAGTCTGATCAGTTTATTGATCATATACTATAATGGGTCAATCATATTTTTGGTCCCTGTGTTTGCCGCTTTGAACATTTTTCATCCTCGTGTTTATTTTTTGGAACATTTTTTATTATCAGCCGATTTTTCATCCCGAAAATGCTGACATGTCACCTTTTTTGACACGTCAGCGATGTGGGTCCCACCCAGAACCGGAAATGCCCAACCCATTCTCATGCGGCCGACCCGTTTTGCCCCACGGGTCTTCCCCGTTTTCCTCCTACTCAATGACACAAACACCCCCGCAATTGATTTGAATTAAGAAAAAAAACCTACCATTTTAATAACTTTTTTTTATCCAAACATTTTTTAAAATATGAAAAAATTAAAAAAATATCATTTTTAGAAGTGGTGTTCAAGAATAATTTTGTTGAAAGATTCTATTCAAATTATTTTCAAATATGAAGATATATATATATATTACCGGGCCCAAATTAAATTGCACCCACTTAAAAAAAAAACTTTGACCCAAATTAAGTTCCCAAATCTACGAAAATTATAAAATTTTTAAAAGAAACTAATTATGATAGGAAGAGAATTAATTATTAGTTAATGAGATTAAAGCCTCCAGATCAAATCCTCATCTCTTTCATTAAATTGCACCCATTTAAAAAAAAATTTGATCGAATTAACTTGCGAAAATTTTAAATCTTAAAAGGGGAACTACTATAAAAAAAAAACTTAAAAGGAAACTACTTATGATAGGAAGAGAAATTAATTATCAATTAATGAGAATTATTAACAACAAAATTAAATCCTCCATCAAAGACCAAATCATCATCTCTTTCATCGAAATTCAAGGTTGGATCCGACGGCAGAACCGGCGCAGCCGTTGGCCCTCGCCTCCACCACCATGGGCGCCAACCCCAGCCAGATATGCTACCGTAGACCTTCCTCCGTCGAGTCCAGCCCCGATAAGTTGTTTAAGCGCCCTGTTCAAACCAAAAACCACAAAAAATGTCGTCTGCCCCTCCTCAATCGGATTCAACTGTCGTCAATCGATCCATCATCCCGTTTCCCATTTCGGTGCTTAACAAACCGTTTACATGGACTCTCAAGTTCAGTGTACTTGGAGTTGTGAGGACGAACTTCTATGGAGTGAAGTTCTGAAGAGTGTGTCTTTCTTTTGGGAGAAGGATACTTAGTGTTGTTCCCTTGTTTGGAGGGAAGTTCACATATTGTTGTGAGTGTTGTGAGTTTTATCTTTGAGAGAGTTTCTCACCTACAACTCATTGTTCTAAAGCACCATAAGGCAACTCTCTCAAATCTCAAAGATATTAGCTCATAAAAACTAAAACGAATGTGTATCAATGAATGATAAATGTATGGAGAGTTGATTGTTAATAAACAGAGGTGTAAATGCTCTATTTATATGTCTAAAAACTTATATGCCGTTGAGGAATCATTCCAAAATACCTTTAGACAAAACAACATAGAAAGATGCAAAAGGGTTCTGCTTAAAACGGCACAACATCGATGTTTAGCACTAGAACATCGATGTTTGGCCAGTAAATATGAATTATTGGGCCAACGGTCACTAAAACATCGATGTTCTAAACTTAAACATCGATGTTTTGGTCCAACGGTCACTAAAACATCGATGTTTTAAACTTGAACAACGATGTTTTGGAGCACTGCCAAAACAATTTAAAATAATGAACAGTAGAACATCGATGTTTAAACTTTGAACATCGATGTTTGAACAGTGTTTCTGCAAAACATCTTGAAATGCAATCGGTCAGGAGAACATCGATGTTTGGGATGCCAACATCGATGTTTTGAGCTACTGCCGCTTTTGATAAACCTTTTAGAAGGCAGGAACATCGATGTTTAGAAACACAACATCGATGTTTAGTGCTCAAAAACCATTTTTATGATTGATAAAAAGAATGCTATGCATGAGAAAAAATTGATTATGTTTGAGCTAACTTCTCAGAAGAATTTGAGTGTTAACCTTTTACAATTAGGTTCCTAAATCTTCTTGTGCTCTTCTTCACTTTACATTTCTTCTCTTTGAGTCATTTCTTTTTGCTTCGGGAGTGATTTCTTTTTGCCTCGGGTTTGTCGTCATTTTGAATCAATGTCCGGTTTGTCAATATCAAAACCTGTATGAGAAAAGGAGGCATTAACAAAACATTATTTCTAACAATTTCTCCCTTTTTAATAATGACAAACCAGGAAGAGTATATGTCAAGTGTATGGATTCAAAATGAGGTTAATTCCCCTACGTTTGTCAAAACGTGATTCCCCCTAACTTGATGCATATACATATACTCTTATTTAATCTTCCCCCTTTTGGCATTAGCAAAAAGAATAAAAATGGCAAACTAAAGATTAAATTGAAGAGACATAATCAAAAGATAGCAAAAGAGTCGATACTCCCTGAACATCAATGTTTTGATACGGAACATCAATGTTGCATGCATTCTGTCAAAGTTTTGAGCATGCACTACACCAAACATCGATGTTTGGTTTCTGAACATCGATGTTAGCTAACTTGGCAAGTCTTATTCCCCCTATCTTTTTGCCTAAATGAGGGGTACCTGCAAAAACGACTTAGAAGACACTCCGACGCTCAAGTCAGTAAAAGATAATACAATAAAAATACAAATTAGATCAATGTAGAGTGACTCTTTCTTTACAGTTTTAGTAATTTCGTCATGGCTTACGTCAGCAACCCTCTCGAGTATTCCACATCCTTCCAACATGAAATTTAGTATACACCCTTACCGTCATCATGTCTGCTTATAAATACCATCCTCATGCTTGGCAAAGAATTTCTCAAACCATGGACTCACCACTGAGGACTAGAACTACCTCTGATTCGGAGGAGTTAAGTTATACTTTTGGTGCACCTCTCTTTGGTGGTTCCGATGTTGAGGAAAAGAAGAAGAAACCTCGCAAGCGGAAGAACATCCCTGGTCAGATGGAAGACACGGCCATATCTCGCAAGCATCAAAAGAAGCCTGTCACCAAGGAAACTGATGTTCCGAAGGACAAAGGGATAACTCACAGTAGTACACCATTACAGACACTGGGCTTCTGAACTTAGCCCTGAAGAAGATCAACTCTGCTGTGATGCAGATCGAGATGGCCTGTATGGGACTTTCCTCCCAGGTTGAGAATGTCCGCAAACATAATAAGGAACTGGAGAAGCAAATGACTTTATTGATTGCTTCTATTGTAATATTTTATGAATGAATAAATAAGTAGTTCCTTTTTCTTAATCAAGCTTTTTTAAACATAAATGGTAGGAATATAAGATCCAATAAAATCAAGCCTATTATTAGTAACCAAAAAGAATATAAGTGGTGAAATCACGAATTTCTAGCAATAATAGAAATCAAATATTCCTTAATAAAACGATGTTCATTATTTGTGTAAGCCAAAAAAAATAACGTCATAATGCACGGCGAATTAATGACAATAATTAGCAAACACTTTTTCATAAACCCCACATGAGCAAAATAGCGACTTTTGGGATTCGTATCCCTTTATTGAAGAGCCAAGATAGCCAGAGTGAAAAGGTAATGCATGTGAGAAGTGAGCTAGAAGACACAAGTGTTTGTTGCCCGAAAACATGCAACGTGACAAGAGTAATAATGTAGACAGTGGTAAAGATTTTCAAAAAGAGGAGCCTTGAGGAGCGTATACAATTTGTAGTTTTGTGAAGAGAGAGGTTTGCTTTACCGTTTATCAAAAAATAGGTAGGGTCTAGACTTTGAAAAATAGGTAATCGTATTTCTATAAAAGGCAAAGCAATGGTTAGTAAATAATCAAAAGCATTTAAAGAAAACACGATTCAGGGAGAGAGAGATACACAAACCACAACAAGACAAAAATGCCTGCTCCATCATCAGTCTTCTTTGTTAAGGGAGCCTCCTTAGGAAGAAGGAATCGGTTAGCCTATAGCCTGATAAATGAGCAACAAGAGGAACTGTCGAACGAGCTTGAGAGGATGCCTCATTTGGTCTTCGTTGACGAGCTCTACTCGTCTCGGTTCTTTGTCACACCCATAGAGGAGACAATCTTCTTGGAGCATCAAAGTGCCCTGCGAGCTTCCTTCTACGGCTCGGCCAATTCCATCATGTTCTTCATCTCTGACAGGCTTCAGGAGTTCAGGCTGGAGCCTTCTTGCCAGACTCTGAATGAGGGCAGCTATTACCAAATTTCAATGACTGCTCAGAGCGTTCCGCGGACAACTGGCTTACCACCCAATTGGCCAAAAACTCGCCTTCTGGTTTGGAACTGCATAGGAATCACTAGGCGCTCCCAAGATTTCACACGAACTTTAAGAGATCTGAAGAACCAGTACAAGCCCAACATGGTTCTGCTCACAGAGACCTTGTGGCAGCATGGAGATAATCACGGTGTCATCCCACTTCGTTTTTCTCCAGCAAACCGGTTCGAACTTCATGGTCAGAACAATTCGGGCGGAATGTGGTTCTCTTGGAATGATAGTATTAGGGTCAGTATTGCTAATGTCCCTAATAGTTTCTCAGTCACTGCTGTACCCAATCGTTAAAACAAATAATAAAAAAAAAAAATATTTATGCTTTAAGCAATTGTGTCATCTTTTTATGAATGTTCAACGATAAGTTAGTGTTCCTCAACTTGATCTATTATGCTCTACATGCTATGCTTGATGCGAAAAAGAAGCCATCTTGTGCTCTTGGATTTTAACATTTGGATATAAACCTGCTACCAAAAAAAAAATTTACTTCATGCAAAATTAATTTACTTTTAAGCTCTTTTTCAACCAAGGGAAAATGGGATGCTCAAGATTCTTCTACCATTACCCAAGAATGATATGTAATGTGGATCAATTAATTAAGTAAGCATTAAGAGCACTATTAAAAGTATACTAGAAGGGATAGAATGATTTTAACCAAAGGATGAGTATTTTCAACATTACCACTTATTCTTGCATTTCTATAAGGATCAATCAAGAATTTGGATACTTCTTTGATCAAGTGCTTGGAGCATCCGCTATCATGGTACCAAAGTACACTTGATGCCTTCAAGCATACCTACAAAACAAATCAATGGGTTTTTGGTACCCAAATCTTCTTGGGGTCCTTGAGTGTTAGAGACATAATGGTAATGAGCTTCATCTTGTGCCCACTGCCTATGCCTTGTGAAGCAAACAGGAGCAATATGTCCTATTCTATTGCAATAATGACAAATAACATTTGGACTGTGCATCCTTCTAGGTTGATAATAATTACTATATTACCTATGTTTGTGCATTTTACTAACCTTGTTTTCCTTAGTTTGAAACATAGGTTTCCTAGGTTTTGTTTCAACTTTATTCTTCTTAGGTTCATTCTTGAAACGTACTCCATGTTTAGTTGATTGCAAATTACCTAAGAGAGAATTCAAGTTCTTTTGAGGGGTGTTAAATTTCTTTAGTGTTGTTTCAAGTTCATTAACTTGTTCTTTTAATGTCTCACATGATGAACACTCCCTAGTTTTTGTTTCAAGTTCTTCAACTTGTTCCTGTAATGACTTACATAATGAGCATTCCTTAATTGGACTTTTCGGTTTATTAGCACTCCTCTTTCCGTAAAACTTATTTTCTTCTTTAAGCTTTTCATTTTCACTTGACACTTTCTCCATATCATTTTCTAGAGTTGCAAGTTGTTTCTTTAAGCCCTTATTAGTTCTAGATGCCGAAATGTATTTACTATAAAGCTCATTAAATGCATCTTGCAATTCTTCAAAATTATAATCTTCGCTTGAGTGAGAAGTACTTACCTCTTCCGGTTCTTCCTCTCGTGCCATGAGACATAGGTTGGCCGTTTCTTCTTCATCGCTATCGGATGATTCATCGCCGAAATCGCCTCCCCAAGAGATGTATGCCCTTTGCTTCTTGTAGGGCTTCTTTTCTTTTCCCTCCTTTGCCTTGAGGGACTTAGGCTTGATGTGCCCAACCTCTCCACATCCATAGCACTTGGGTGGACCGGACGTCTTCCTTCCTTTCCTTTCAAATTCTTTCTTCATGAATTTGTGTATTTTACGGGTGACAATTCCGAGTTCTTGATCGTCATCGCTAGAGTCCAATTCAGTGAGCTCTTGCGTCTTGGAGGTGGAAGCTTTGAGAGCTATGTTCTTCTTCTTTGGTTCCTGCAAAGAGGGTTTAAGAATAGTAGTTTCATAGGTTAGAAGATTACCTCTAAGACTGTCAATGGTTGTGTTCGATGTCCCGATGTTTTCATGGATTGCATCAGCTTTAGAACGCCATTCGGGAGTGAGGCATCTAAGGACTTTTCTGACCAAGTCCTTGTCGGAGTAGACCTTCTTGAGAGCATGAAGGTTATTTACGATTTTAGAAAATCGTTCGAATATCTCCTCTATTCTCTCGTTCTCCTTCATTCGAAAGAGTTTGTAATCTGCAGTGAGGGAGTCGATTTTGGCCTCTCGAACTTGATCGGTTCCTTCGTAGGTGACCTCCAGCTTATCCCACATTTCTTTTGCGGTTGTGCAACAAGAGATTTTCCGGTAATCATCGGGGTTGACTGCACAATAGAGCATGTTGATCGATTTGGCATTATTTTCAACCATCGTAATGTCTGCAGCGTTATACTCCTCCTCCGTCTTTGGCACTGTGGTTTCACCAACTTTCTTCGTCGGAATTTGCTCTCCGATCTTCATGATTTGCCAAAGAGCATAGTTGTTGGATTGGAGGAAGATTCTCATCCTCTCCTTCCAGTAGCTGTAGTTGGTGCCATCAAAGAGCGGTGGACGAGTGGTTGATTATCCTTCGAAAAGTCCTGCATAATTTGTAACAGCCCGGGTAAAATTTTTGATTTTTACTGGGACTGTAAAAGTCTTTTTACCGTGATTTACTGTTGAATTAAACTTGGGTAATTAATTCAAGGTAAATCGGGCGTCGTTTTTCGAAACCGAGAGTTTTCCCGCGCTCGTGATTTTTCCGTGGATTTTTCGGGCCTAAGTTGGCATTTTTCGGGTTTCGGAATTTCTCGGAAAATCACACCGGAAAATAACTAAGGGGGGTATCAGTTATTTTCTGGTCCGGACCGGACTCGCTTCAATAATGCAGACAAGCTGCATTATTAAACGCTTCACAGGTGTAACAGTAAATTTCCAGTTATAAAAGAGGAAGAAGAAGAAGGAAGCAGGAGAGGAAGAAAAAGAGAAGAGAAAAAAAGAGAGAAAAAGAAAAAGAGAGAAAAGAAGAAGAAAAAAAAAGAGGAAAAAAAAGAAAAAAAAGAAAAAAAAAGAAGGAAACCAGAAAAATGGAGAGAAAAAAAAAGAAAAAAGGAAAAAAAAGAAATGAAAATCGAAAAAAAAAAGAAAAGAAAAAAAAGAGGGAACAAAAATTAGAAAAATATAAGAAAATAAGAAATTCAGAAAAAGTAAAAAAAAAAGAAAAACCGAAGAGGATGAACAGTGCATCACCTTCCCCGGTTACTGTGCACCTGGTAGAGATCGGCGCCGACCCGAGCTACACCGCACCCACCATGGCCCTCGCCACGCCGTCGCCGACTGAACCCCGCCTCCCCCGACTGATTCCGCCGTCGGACGCGCAGCGCAGAGCCGTTGACCCGCCGCAGACTCGGCGGATCTTGCTTCCTCCGCGCCTGCTCTGCCGCCTGCCGTCGCCGCGCCTCCTTTCTGCCGCTCTCGCGCCGCACCAAGCCACCTGATGCCGCTGCTGTGCTCGCTCGACCTTCCCTCGAGCTGTCGTCGCGCCACCGCCTCTGTACCCGCTGGTAAGGTCGGGTGACCCATTGTGCTGTCCGGGTCGCGCCTGGGTCTGGATCCGGGTTGCGACCAGTTCTGTTTTTAATTTAAAAAAAACAATATATATATATATATTTATTCATAATCTGATATATAATTTTGGAAAAAAAATATATATTTACTCTAAGAAAATTATGGTCAATTTAATGTTGGTATTTTGTGAAAATATAAATATATATACTTAGATAAATAACTAAGTTATGTTTTGGGAAAAAACTATTATTAATTGGAAAACTATATATATGTATCATGAAATAATTTCTGAAAATTTATATATATATCATTTTCCCTGGAAAATTATGGTTGCGGAAATTTATATGTATATATGTACTTTGAAAATTAAAATTAATTATATTTTGTGTTGGAAAATACTAATATATATATTTTAAAAAAAGATAAATACTATATATATTTTCTGGAAATTATAATTAGGTTATTATTCTTCTGGAAGATTATGGAGAATGTAATTTTGGAAAATTATAATTATTTTATGAAAATATCTTGAAAAGAGTTTTAATTAAAGTATGGTACCGAAATTATATTCGGATATACGTACGGTTAAATATTTTCGATAAAAGATGAAAATAAAGAATATGAATCGGGAAGGGTTATTTCGCAGTTTGGGCATCATAGTATACCGATTATGTGCATTTATGTGAGTGTATATTGTTTGGTGGTATAGGTTTGATATCGGGCAGTTTCCCGAGGAGCCGGAGTCGGACCGGTCATTGTTTCCGGAGTTGAGTAATCGGCCAAGGTGAGGATGGATTTCCTTCAATATGTGCCTGTATTACTCGGTGATCATGTTTGTTGATTATTGCATTTGCTGTGGTATGTTTCGGGATGTTTATCCCATGGTCTTGATTGTTGTCGGGATGTTTATCCCAGTATTTTGATTGGGTTTGAATGTTTATTTTCGTGTCTTGACCATGAGTATAATGGAATAATTAATAAATTGTGACAAGGATGTCGATCCTTGGTTTGGTTCGGGATGTCTATCCCGGTATTTTGGTTAGGGATGTCGATCCCTACGATTTGATTTTGACGACGGTAATATAATTGTCTCGTGGTAAGTAGTGGTACGACTCGATGGTTTAAGACTGTTTCGTGGTGGTCTTGACCTGGGTTACTTGATAAGCATGTCTATGCTTGGGATGTCTATCCCGTGATTATTTTTGGAATGTCTATCCCTGGGTTCGTATTTTTGGGATGTCGATCCCTGGGTTCTCTGGATTTGGTCTGGCACCCGGAATGTGTTGATAACCAGGTCTGACCCCTAGCTTATCCGTGACGGGGCCCAGAAAGATAAAATTGGACAATTGGATTTTATTGAGTCTTTTCGGTTTTGGACCGGTTTTGAGTCTTGTCCTTTGGTTTGACTGTTGTGTTTAGACCTTGAGTATTTATAGTTGCATATTGATTGTCTTTCCTTCGTCGGTGAGCACTTCGGACTCACCCCTCACCTGCGGGCTTTCATCCCATAGGATGAGTTTTTTTTGGTACAGGGTTGGTGCATTCCAGACAGGCTGCAGCGTTATCCCTTGGACAGGGCTCGGATCCATAGTTTGCATCTTTGTCGCATACAGTGTTTATGTGAGTTTTTAAGTCTTTCGCTGTGCATTACTTTTGATATTATTGGGCCATTGGGCCAGTTGAGTTATTGTTATTGTTTTTACTTAGGGCTGTTGAGCCCGGATTTCTATTGTATACACTGTATGCTGGGCTTGGTATGGTTGGGTTGTCACAGTTCCGGCACGTGTTTACTGTGTACGGTAAATACGGGTCGGGGCGTTTCATTTTGTTAGCAGAGCGGGCGTTAGGTCTTGTTGGGCAGTCTTTGTGTGTTGTTGTTCTTGTTTGCATAGTTCGCTCCATTTGTTTATTATTTAATATCATTTTAGTTAGTGCATTATGGATCCAGTCAAGGGACGCCAGCTGTCGCTGAAAATACACATAAGAGGTAATGATGCAATAAATAAGTGGACATACAAATATTATTAATATTGCTAATATTGAGATTACAAACAGAAATATTACATTGATATTTTATATTTTATATAAAAAAGAAATACATTTATCGCCTTGGAACGACATTGACCCTGAAGCTAGTGGGGTCGTGGTTGATGTTGACTTGGATGCTGTCGCTCCACGAGAACCACATGCCGCCTGCGTTGTTCTGGCCTGGAATCTCGAACCGGTTTGCTTGAGGGAACCGGAGTGGGATGAGACCGTGATCGTCTTGAAGTTGCCATTAGGTCTCCGTCAGAAGAACCATGTTTGGTTTGTACTGGTTCTTCAAGTCCCTCAGGGTATGCGAGAACTCTTGGGAACGCCTTGCTACTCCTCTGCAGTTCCACACCAGTAGTCGGGCCTTTGGCCAAGTTACGGGCAGACGAGTTACTCTGGGCATGCTCTGGGCCGTCAACGAGAGTTGATAGTAGGTACCTTGCTCCAGGAAGTGGCAAGTGGACTCCAGGTTGAACTCCTGAAGCCTCTCGGAGATGAAGAACATGATGGAGTTTGTCGATCCGTAGTAGGAGGTCCTCAGAGTGCCATGGTCCTCTAGGAAGAACACCTCTTCCATGGGAGTGACGAAGAACCGCGATGAATAGAGTTCGTCGACGAAGACTAGACGCGGCATCCTGCCGAGCTCGTTCGGTAGTTCTTCAGCACGTTCGTTGACTATGCTGTAGGCCAGACGGTTCCTTCTGCCTAGGTTGGCACCTTCGACGAAGAAGACTGATGAGGGAGCAGGCATGTTGTGCTAGGACGTGTGGGTGTTTGGTTTTTCAGAGTTTTGTGGTTTTTGGTTGCCTGAATGTTTTGTTGCTTTTAAATGCTTTTGATAATTTACACTTCACCGCTCCGTCTTTTATACACTTATGAGGAGCGTGATTATTGTTTTCGATTTTCAAGATTTGCTTTTTGAAAATCTTGTCGTTGCTTCATTTATTGCCTTGTTACTTTACACGTTTTTCGGACTATCATGCCAGAGTTTTTCAGCCTTTTTCCATCTTATGATTTTCTTTCTCTCTGGCTACTTTGTCTTTTCTTTTCATGGTTTTACTATATTTTTCCTGCATCTTTTATCACATGCATTCGTGACCGTTGGGGCTAGACGAATGGGATCGCACCTCGAGTAGAGCGCATGTGCAATAAGTTTACAGCTGTTCGGAGATCGTGGAGAGATACGAGACCCGACAGACGTTTTTGGCTCACGCAGAAATTGTGAACAAGTGGATAACGTCTCTTTCGTGGGACACAGGACGCTCTCGTTATCGTCACAGTTAGCTGCGTACGTTATGTTTCTCGGGATCGAGGATGCTTCGGACCGATTTGGCACTGATCATGAAAACTTGTTTTGTTTTAACTTCTTTATATTTTGGTTTTGTTAAACGAGATTTAATTTTTAATTTATTTATATTTGATTTTATATTCTTATAGTTGATTTTTATTTTGCTTTGAGATGTTTTATTTTTCTGTTTAACGAGAGATTTCATAACACAAGAGATTTTGATTTAAAAAGGAAATTTATTTTATTTATTTAATAATAGTTTTACAACGGAGAAGAAGTACTCTATTGAGCTACTTGCTTCTCAAGTTCTTTTACAAGTTTTTGGACGGTTTTCACGTGTGGGAAGAGTTCCGCGCACGCCAGTTCGATCTGCAACACCGCCGAGCTGATCTTCTTCAATGAGAAGTTCAGCTGCGTTAGCGTCTGTTGCGGAGTGCTGCTCTCAGCTGTCGCCTTGCCCTTACGATCTTCAGCCTTCTTGTTGGCACGCTTCTTTCGTCGTTTTGGGGAGACGACCATGTGTTCCTTCAGGCCGATGATGTTGGTTTTGAACCGCTTCTTGGGAGGTTCTTCATCGGAGCTTGTCGGGAAGGCAGTGCCACCGATGTAGCTGTTGTTCTCGGAGTCTGAGGTAGTTCTTGATCTCAGTGGAGAGTCCATGACTGTGTGTGAGTATGCCAGTCATGAGGTTTGGTTTTTATAGAGGACGAGATGTCGCTTAAGGGTATAAGCGGTATCTCAGGTTGAGGTTGGACACCTGGCAGAGTGTGCTAGAAGCTTATCGTGGTAGAACCCACGGATAAGACGGAATTTCGGGGACGAAATTCTTTTTAAGGTGGGTAGACTGTAACAGCCCGGGTAAAATTTTTAATTTTTACCGGGACTATAAAAGTTTTTTACCGTGATTTACTGTTAAATTAATCTTGGGTAATTAATTCAAGGTAAATCGGGCATCGTTTTTCGAAACCGAGAGTTTTCCCGCGCTCGTGATTTTTCCGTAGATTTTTCAGGTTTCGGAATTTCTCGGAAAATCACACCGGAAAATAACTAAGGGGGTATCAGTTATTTTCTGGTCCGGGCCGGACTCGCTTCAATGATGCAGACAAGCTGCATTATTAAAAGCTTCACAGGTGTAACAGTAAATTTCCAGGAGAGGAAGAAAAAGAGAAGGAAAAAAAAAGAGAGAAAACAGAGAAAAAGAAAAAGAGAGAAAAGAAGAAAAAAAAAAAGAGGAAACAAAAAAAGGAAGGACACCGGAAAAATGGAGAGAAAAAAAAGGAAAAAAAAAGAAATGTAAATTGAAAAAAAAAAGAGGGAACAAAAATTAGAAAATAAGAAATTCAGAAAAAGGAAAAAAAAGAAAAACCGAAGAGGATGAACAGTGCGTCACCTTCCCCGGTTACTGTGCACCTAGTAGCGATCGGCGCCGACCCGAGCTACACCGCCGCCACCATGGCCCTCGCCACGCCGACGCTGACTGAACCCCGCCTCCCCCGACTGATTCCGCCGCCGGACGCGCAGCGCAGAGCCGTTGACCCGCCGCAGACTCGGCGGATCTTGCTTCCTCCGCGCCTGCTCTGCCGCCTGCCGTCGCCGCGCCTCCTTTCCGCCACTCTCGCGCCGCACCAAGCCACCTGATGTCGCTGCTGTGCTCGCTCGACCTTCCCTCGAGCTGTCGTCGCGCCGCCGCCTCTGTACCCGCTGGTAAGGTCGGGTGACCCGTTGTGCTGTCCGGGTCGCGCCTGGGTCTGGATCCGGGTTGCGACCAGTTCTGTTTTAAATTAAAAAAAACAATTTATATATATATTTATTTATTCATAATCTGATATATAATTTTGGAAAAAATATATATATATTTACTCTAAGAAAATTATGGTCAACTTAATGTTGGTATTTTTGCGAAAATATAAATATATATACTTAGATAAATAACTAAGTTATGTTTTTCCCTGGAAAATTATGGTTGTGGAAATTTATATATATATGTACTTTGAAATTTAAAGTTAATTATATTTTGTGTTGGAAAATACTAATATATATATTTAGAAAAAAGATAAATACTATATATATTTTCTGGAAATTATAATTAGGTTATTATTCTTCTGGAAGATTATGGAGATTGTAATTTTGGAAAATTATAATTATTTTATGAAAATATCTTGAAAAAAGTTTTAATTAAAGTATGGTACCGAAATTATATTCGGATATACGTACGGTTAAATATTTTCGATAAAAGATGAAAATAAAGAATATGAATCGGGAAGGGTTATTTCGCAGTTTGGGCATCATAGTATACCGATTATGTGCATTTATGTGAGTGTATATTGTTTGGTGGTATAGGTTTGATATCGGGCAGTTTCCCGAGGAGCCGGAGTCGGACCGGTCATTGTTTCCGGAGTTGAGTAATCGGCCAAGGTGAGGATGGATTTCCTTCAATATGTGCCTGTATTACTCGGTGATCATGTTTGTTGATTATTGCATTTGTTGTGGTATGTTTCGGGATGTTTATCCCATGGTCTTGATTGTTGTCGGGATGTTTATCCCAGTATTTTGATTGGGTTTGAATGTTTATTTTCGTGTCTTGACCATGAGTATAATGGAATAATTAATAAATTGTGACAAGGATGTCGATCCTTGGTTTGGTTCGGGATGTCTATCCCGGTATTTTGGTTAGGGATGTCGATCCCTACAATTTGATTTTGACGATGGTAATATAATTGTCTCGTGGTACGTAGTGGTACGACTCGATGGTTTAAGACTGTTTCGTGGTGGTCTTGACCTGGGTTACTTGATAAGCATGTCTATGCTTGGGATGTCTATCCTGTGATTATTTTTGGAATGTCTATCCCTGGGTTCGTATTTTTGGGATGTCGATCCCTGGGTTCTCTGGATTTGGTCTGGCACCCGGAATGTGTTGATAACCAGGTCTGACCCCTAGCTTATCCGTGACGGGGCCCGGAAAGATAAAATTGGACAATTGGATTTTATTGAGTCTTTTCGGTTTTGGACCGGTTTTGAGTCTTGTCCTTTGGTTTGACTGTTGTGTTTAGACCTTGAGTATTTATAGTTGCATATTGATTGTCTTTCCTTCGTCGGTGAGCACTTCGGACTCACCCCTCACCTGCGGGCTTTCATCCCGTAGGATGAGTTTTTTTTGGTACAGGGTTGGTGCATTCCAGACAGGCTGCAGCGTTATCCCTTGGACAGGGCTCGGATCCATTGTTTGCATCTTTGTCGCATACAGTGTTTATGTGAGTTGTTAAGTCTTCCGCTGTGCATTACTTTTGATATTATTGGGCCATTGGGCCAGTTGAGTTATTGTTATTGTTTTTACTTAGGGCTGTTGAGCCCGGATTTCTATTGTATACACTGTATGCTGGGCTTGGTATGGTTGGGTTGTCACAGTTCCGGCACGTGTTTACTGTGTCGGTAAATACGGGTCGGGGCATTTCATAATTACTTGAAGAAGCCATGGAAAGTTTCTCTCAAATGGTTAAGTCCTTCAGAGAGTTAGGCTCTGCTACCAATTGTTAGAATAGGTGCCCTACGCTAGAGGGGGTGAATAGCGTTTTATGGACAAAATCAAAAACTTGCAGGAAATAATTGCGGAATTGAAAGAATGAAGGACACACTGAATTTTATACTGGTTCACACACACAACTTGTGTGGCTAATCCAGTCCTCCGAGAGACTCTCCCGAAGATTTCACTATCTACGTTAAGCTTTCGAGTGCTTAACAAACCGTTTACAACCTGAGAGTTCAAGTCACATGAACCTCAACACTCCTGCTTGAAGATACCTCACTTCAAGACTTCTCACACAGAAAGAAAACCCTCTTCCTATGAATCACAACAAGGGAACAAACCTCCCTTCAAGTGTATAACAACACTCACAACACTCAAAATAGAAACTGTCTCAAAGAGTAGATGTTGAGTAACAAGATAAGCACCATAAGGCAACTCTCTCAAATCTCAAGGATATTAGCTCATAAAAACTAAAATGAATGTGTATCAATGAATGATAAATGTATGGAGAGTTGATTGTTAATAAACAGAGGTGTAAATGCTCTATTTATATGTCTAAAAACTTATATGCCGTTGGGGAATCATTCCAAAACACCTTTAGACAAAACAACATAGAAAGATGCAAAAGGTTTCTGCTTAAAACGGCACAACATCGATGTTTAGCACTAGAACATCGATGTTTGGCCAGTAAATATGAATTATTGGGCCAACGGTCACTAAAACATCGATGTTCTAAACTTAAACATCGATGTTTTGGTCCAACGGTCACGAAAACATCGATGTTTTAAACTTGAACATCGATGTTTTGGAGCACTGCCAAAACAATTTAAAACAATGAACAGTAGAACATCGATGTTTGAACTTTGAACATCGATGTATGAACAGTAGAACATCGATGTTTGAAAAGTGAACATCGATGTTTGAACAGTGTTTCTGCAAAACATCTTGAAATGCAATCGGTCAGGAGAACATCGATGTTTGGGATGCCAACATCGATGTTTTGAGCTACTGCCGCTTTTGATAAACCTTTTAGAAGGCAGGAACATCGATGTTTAGAAACACAACATCGATGTTTAGTGCTCAAAAACCATTTTTATGATTGATAAAAAGAATGCTATGCATGAGAAAAAATTGATTATGTTTGAGCTAACATCTTAGAAGAATTTGAGTGTTAACCTTTTACAATTAGGTTCCTAAATCTTCTTGTGCTTCAATTCTTGTGCTCTTCTTCACTTTACATTTCTTCTCTTTGAGTCATTTCTTTTTGCTTCGGGAGTGATTTCTTTTTGCCTCGGGTTTGTCGTCATTTTGAATCAATGTCCGGTTTGTCAATATCAAAACCTGTATGAGACAAGGAGGCATTAGCAAAACACTATTTCTAACAAAGAGCCAAACTCCAGCCCCATTTAAAAAAAAAAAAAAAGAACATAGATTCACCTTAAGAGTCTACAAACACAAGAATCAACGCATACAAACAACCCAGAAAACAAATTGAAGAACGAAAAAACAAATCTCGCCAAACGGATATGGAGATGGGGGGTGGGGAAGGCGGCGGTGAAGGGGGATAAAAAAAAATTATTAAAATGGTAGGTTTTTTTCTTAATTCAAATCAGTTGCGGGGGTGTTTGTGTCAATGAGTAGGCGGAAAACGGGCAAGACCCGGGGGCGAAACGGGTCGGGCGCATGAGAATGGGTAGGGCATTTTCCGGTTCTGGGTGGGACCCACATCGCTGACGTGTCAAAAAAAAGGTGACATGTCAGCATTTTCGGGACGAAAAATCGGCTGATAATGAAAAATGTTCCAAAAAATAAATACGAGGATGAAAAGTATGCTTTTTATCACACAGGGACGAAAAATGTTCAAAGCGACAAACACAGGGACCAAAAATATGATTGACCCATACTATAATATAATATAGGAGTATCACCCTTTCGGAGTGCTAGCTAGTTAATAATTGGAGACCAATGTTTAGTTATACTAGCATCATGAAGCTCTTAAATGGACGAATTATGCTACAAATTTGTACATAAATTAGGTTGTACCTACCTATATATACTTTTGCGGTAGGCTCACTAATATTCCTTTAAAACACTAATTATTTGATGAATCAGTCTCCACAATATACTGATTTGGTGTATTAAGCATTTTTTTCTATGGGAACAGAACGTATATATAGGACCTTGATGTAACATAGGCAATACAATTGCACTGGAAACTCTGAGGCAGGAAATGGTCGAAACCTTGAAACTTAATTAGTAGTACTAACAGGTTCTAGGTTACCAATCAAGCGAGTCTTTGAATGGAAAATGAAGCGAACAACAAAAAGGAATGGGTTAATGGTATATTTAGTATCCTTAGTAGTTCAAATTCGTCAATTATATGCCCTGACTTTTTTTCCGTCAATTATGTACCCATACTTTTTGAATTTGCGTCAATTGTATACCCCGGGCAGCACTCTGATGATGTGGCATGCTGCCCGTTAATGCGAGTTAGCAATCTAGTCCCCTAGTTTCAAAATTAATCAAATAAGTCCTTTATTAGTATACAATTTAGTCCATATATTTTTTTATTTTTTATAATTAATCATTAGTATTATATGTAATTATTACTTATACAAATTTTTATTACTAAATTATTTTTAGTGTATAATATTATTTTTACTATAGGAGCATATTTATAAAAATTTTAAGATTTTTTATTTTCTTTTGATGATTAGTTATAATTTAGTAGAATAATTGGAATTAATCATACATAAGCAATAATTATAACATTAAGTATTGCACAAGTAATAATTATATATAACACTAAAAACTTAAATAAAAGTCTATTCGTAAAAATATTGGATTTAATTGAATATAAATGAAAATTTGAGGGCTTAATTGTATAATTATAAAGGACTTACATGATTAAATTTAAAACTTATGAGGCAAACTGACAAGCGCTATCGGCGGGCAGCATGCCACATCATCAAAAAGCTGCCCGAGGTACACAATTGACACAAATTTAAAAATTCAGGTATATAATTGATGAAAAAAAAAGTCAGAGTATACAATTGACGAATCTGAAAGAGTTGGGGTTTCAAATATACCATTAACCCAAAAGGAATTAGACAGTCACTTTAGCGAACTTAAAAAAGAACACAGAGTCAAATCATTGCGCTTAATTAAATGCAGCCCTGGTGGGGGTAGATAGATAGAGTAAGAGATAAAGCAAGAAAGCAAAGTACTACAGTAATTATGTTTTTTGCTAGTTTCAATAGAAATGGATAGGAGCGAACAGGGTAAGGCAATTTGCTAGCTAGCTACGTTTAACGCTTCAGCCGCAGATTGGGTGGAAGTGGGGCGAATTCAGAAGGAGCGGGTTGCCTAGTTATACGTGCCATTTTGGAAGAGAAGAAACTTCGATGCACAGTAGCTGTACACCATACGTTTTTTTTTTCATTTGCGTGTTAAGCTTTTTTGCATTTATTTCTCCGTTGTTCGAGATGGAAAGATGCATTGTTGTGTTATGGCTTGGAAAGAAAGAGATCAGGTCTGCTGGTTTTCGAGGTATATATGTAGGTAAAGAATGGGAATGGCAGTACTGCATGTTACTACTACACTCGACTCTAAAACATTTATGCTAATCGGAGCTTAATACTAGGTGATAAAGACATCAGAAAGAACGATATTGATGTTAAGGGAAAAATGCTCGTTAATGGAGTGACACCTGGCAGTGCGTGAGCGCGTGTTTCACACGCGTTGCCAACTCGGCATGTGGGGCCCACTTCACATTTTTTCTCCCTGGAATCCATTTTCTTTAATTCCATTTTGTATTAAACGAATTTAGAAAATTAAATAAACGTAATTATTTTTCTAAATTTAATTAAACACAGCGATTAAGTGAAAAGAAGAGGTTAAAACCCTAAAAAATAATTATTGATCAAAACGATCAGCACAGACATCTGCAATACAATCCCAAAAAATAGACTTTCGAACCCTAATTTTCCATTTCCCCAATTACCCCAATTTTTCAATTCCCCATTCCCTAACTCCTCACTTCCCCGCTTCCTCACTCCCCGATTCCTATTCCTTTACCCCAAGAAGTCTGAATTCCATTCCTTTTGTTCGAACCCTGAATTCCCATTTCTGCAATTTTCCATTTTCTCATTTCCTCTATTTCCCAGCTCCTTAATTCTGCGATTCCTACACACACTATTTGTGCGAACCCTAAATCCTGATGTAGCGCCCCTAATCGGCCACAACCCTGAAATCTCATCCCGCACCGTCCTGGGTAAACACAATTTGGTGTTCGTGCACAACAGAACCCTAAATTCACACCTTCAAATCGATTGATTTCGACTGCAGAAGATGCCGGGCGCATAGGGAGCATTTGCAGTGGGAGAGGTCAATTGGTGGAAGATGTGAAGTAGACGTGGAGAAGTGAAGCATAGAGTAGTGAAGCAGAAGACAGAGAGGACAGCACGGAGAAGTGAAGCAGACGTGTGGAGAAGACACAAAAAACTTGGTGAAAGAGAAAGGTAACATGTGAATAAAGTTGCTTTCATACCTTTCTGCGCATAGCTGCTTTGATGGATTCCATCCTTGTCGGTATTAGTTTATTTCTTAGGGTTTTGTGAGTTGGTGTTTTCCAAAAAGAACCCTAGATCACTGTGTAATTTGCAACTTTAAAATTAATTTAAAATAGTGGAAAATATATTTTAAATTGCTTCTGTTGTTTGCGTGTAGGTGTAGTACTATTTTGTATTCGCTGGTTACATCATGGCCGAGGACATTGAATTAGTACGTTGGTGGTGAATTGCACAGAACAAAAACAAACACTGAGTATATAGGGGGGAAATTTGTCGTAAGAAGTGGGATCCTGAGCACCTAGATTATATGTTGTTGGTTGGATTCTGTGAACATTTTGGGTATGTGAAGGCTAATAAGACTTGGTATTTGATACATGGTTTGAGTTTGCATGATGGGTTGAGGGAAGTGACTACGAGCATGAACTCGATGTTTGGGTTTCTGAACTTGGCCTCCACAACTGATATGGTGGAATTCCATGTGGAGCTTGGGGATGAGGTGAATTTTTTTATCCATAATCCACCTAGGGTAGTCGCGAAGAGATTAGGGTATAATGAATGTGGATAGCGTGTAGGCCCTAGTACAAGTAGCATATCAGTTTTTCCTTTATAGTTTACTTCGATCTGTTTTTATGCTATTAGCTATTCTCTTGCGGGGGCGGAGGAAAGGTTCCTTTTCTAGGGTACTCCCAGGAATAAATCCAGTGGAGACGGGATGGGGCCTATAGCTAAGAGGAATAGAGCATGCAGCTAGGCAGTAAATGCTAATGAGGCTGGGCCTTCTAGGGTAGTTGACATTGATGAGGGTGTCATAAAGGAAGGAGTAAACGAGGCTATTTGTGAAGGAAAACAAGATGAAAATCCCACAAATGGTGAGGTAAATGGGGAGGAAGAATGTTCAGAGAATGAGCTAATTGTTTGTGTAGAAGATGGAGATGCAGAAGAAGAAGAAGAGGAAGTGGATGATGCAGAAGGTGTAGAGGAAGAAGATGGAGGAGAAGCAGAAGTTAACGTTGTTTTTGTAGAAGAGAAAGATACAACAGAAGAGGAAGGAGATGCAGAGGACGAAGATGGAGGAGAACCAGAACCTACTATTTTTGGTGTTGAATAAAATGATGCAGAAGAAGAGGAAGAAGAAGATGCATCAATAGAAGAAGTTCTAAAGGAGGAAGATGGAGGAGAAGCAGAAGTTAATGAAGATGAAGCCGAACATACAGACATATGGGAACCCACTAGGTATTTGATAGACGATGAGGATGAAGAATTGCTTCTGTATGTGCAAAGGCAAAAGGAAGTTAAAGCTGCAAAGAAGAAAGCCCTAGAGGATGAGGCAGTAAATGGTACTAATACAACAGAGGAACACACTAGTGGTCCTATTGCAGAGGCAAAAACAAGTGGTCCCACTCCTACTCTCAACAAATAGGGTAATATGGGAAATACAAAAATCCTGGGTAGAAGCGTAATTGATCCATAAGACAATGGCAAAAGTCTGGAGGAAAATGTGGAACCCTATCAGGATGAGCATGAGCTGGAGTTTGAGTTAGATGAGTATGGAAGCTTCATAGGGACTGATGGAGAGGATAACAATGCAGACAGTGCACAGAGGACCAAGTCTAGATTGATAAAGTATAATCATTCTGCACCAATTCTATATTTTCAGGTTGGCATGATGTTTGTGGATAAGCAACAGATCAAAGAAGCCGTTACAAAGCATTCAATAATGGAGAGGAAGGACATCAAGGTCACCAAGGATGGAAGATCTAAATTTGTTGTTGTATGCAAAGGGAAAAAGTGTAATTGGCGCTTACATGTATCTCACCATGGAAGAAAAAAGAGGTGGACAGTGAAGACACTCACCGAGGAAGCTCATCGTTGCGGTAATGCATCTACCACATCTGTAACAGCCCGGGTAAAAATTTTTGATTTTTATCGGGACTGTAAAAGTCTTTTTACCGTGATTTACTGTTGAATTAATCTTGGGTGATTAATTCAAGGTAAATCGGGCGTCGTTTTTCGAAACCGAGAGTTTTTCCGCGCTCGTGATTTTTCCGTGGATTTTTCGGACCTAAGTTGGTATTTTTCGGATTTCGGAATTTCTCGGAAAATCACAACGGAAAATAACTAAGGGGGTATCAGTTATTTTCTGGTCCGGACTGGACTCGCTCTATAATGTAGACAGGTTGCATTATTGAGAAGTCACATGTGCACAGTGATTTTTCCGTTTATAAAAAGAAGGAAGCAGGAGAGGAAGAGGAGAAGAGAAAAAAAGAGAAAAGGAGAGGAAGAAAAAGAGAGAAAAAGAAAAAAAAGGGAGGAAAAGAAAAAAAAGAAGAAAAAGAAAAAAGAAAAAGAAAAAAACAACAACACACAGAAAAAAAAACAGAGAAAAAGGGAAGAGGAAAAAAAAAGTAAATAAAAGAAATAGGAAAAAAGAGAGAGAAAAAAAGGAAAATCAGAAAAAAAAAGAAAGAAGAAAATAGGAAAAAGGAAGGGAAAATACAGAAAATACATGGAGTGCAACTGTTCACGTCAACCAGCGCCTCGGTTACTGTTCACCGAGAAGAGTTCCGCGCCGCCTCTCGCTGCACCACCGCCACCAACAGGACGCCCACGCCGTCGCCGACCTGTCGCCGTCGCCCCCGTCGCCATCCGCTGCCTGACGCGCGCCGTGGAGCCGTTGACCCGCCGTGCAACCCGTGGATCCGACTTCTCCGTTCCGTGTTCGCTGCCGCCGAGTCGCCGCCTGTTGTCGCCTTCCTCGCGCCTCCTTCCCGTGCCGCGCGCCTCTGCTCCCGCGCCTGTCGCTGCTCGTCGTCGGCTGCCGCCTGCGTCGTCACTTGTGAAGACCCGTGTCAGTGGGTGTAACCCGAATGTGCAACCGGGTCTTGCACACGGGTTGGGTGGATCCGGATGCTGCCTGGGCCTGACTGGTATGATTGGGCCTACTATGTGGGCTGTTCACTTGGGGTTGGGTTCTAGTATACTGGGCCTGACCTGTTGGGTTGTTCTGGGCTGGGCATGGGCTTACTATTCATGGCCCAGTCTAGTTAAAAAAATAATAAATATATATACATATGTATTTATTTATTAATCTGATATATAATTTCGGAAAAAAATATATATTTATTTTGAGAAAATTATGACTAATTTAATTCTGGTATTTTTAGAAAAAAATAAGTATATATACTTTGATAAATAATTAAGTTATGTTTTGGGAAACTAATATTAATTGGAAAAATATATATATACCATGAAAATAATTTCTGGAAATTTAATATGTATATTATTTTCCCTGGAAAAATTATAGTTATGGAAATATATATATATATATGTACTTTGAAAATTAAAAGTAATTATATTTTGTGTTGGAAAATATTATTATATATCTTTAGAAAAAGATAAATACTATATAAATATTTTCTGAAAATTATAAATAGGTTATTATTTTTCTGGAAAAACTATGGTGATTATAATTTTGGAAAATTATAGTTATTTATGAAATTATTTTGAAAAGAGTTTTAATTAAAGTATGGTACCGAAATTATATTCGGAAATATGTACGGTAAAATATTTTCGGTAAATGGAAATAATAAAGGTTAGGTAATCGGGATGGGTTTAATTCGCAGTCTGGGCATCATAGTATACCGATTATGTGCATTTATGTGTATATTGTTTTGTGGTATAGGTTTGGATATCGGGCAGTTTCCCGAGGAGCCGGCTTGGTACCGGTCATTGTTTCCGGAGTTGAGTAATCGGCCAAGGTGAGGATGGATTTCCTTCAATATGTGCCTGTATTACTCGGTTATTATGTTTGATGATTATTGCTTTGTTGGATGCTGCATTTGCTGTGGTTTGGTTCGGGATGTTTATCCCATTGTCTTGATTGTTGTCTGGATGTTTATCCCAGTATTGTGATTGGTTTTTGGACGTTTATCCTTGAGTCTTTTTTTGCATTAAATGAAATGGATTAAATAATAAATTATGATAAGGATGTCGATCTTTGGATTTGGATAGGGATGTCTATCCCGGTATTTTGGTTAGGGATGTTGATCCCTGTGAATTGACTTTGATGATGATAATATAATTGTCACTTGATAAGTAGTGGTATGACTCGATGGTTTAAGACTGTTTCGTGGTGGCCTTGACCTGGTTTCTTATGATAAGCATGTCTATGCTTGGGATGTCTATCCCTGGGTTCGTATTTTTGGGATGTCGATCCCTGGGTTCTCTGATTTGGTCTGGCACCCGGAATGTGTTGATAACCAGGTTTGACCTCTAGCTTATCCGTGACGGGGCCCGAAAAGATAAAATTGGATAATTGGATTTTATTTGATTCTTTTCGGTCTTGGACCGGTTTTGGGTCTTGTCCTTTGGTTTGACTGTTATGTTTAGACCTTGAGTATTATAGTTGCATATTGATTGTCTTTCCTTCGTCGGTGAGCACTTCGGAATCACCCCTCACCTGCGGGCTTTCATCCCGTAGGATGGGTTATTTGTGGTACAGGATTGATGCATTCCAGACAGGCTGCAGCGTTATCCCTTGGACAGGACTTGGATCCATAGTTTGCATCTATGTCGCATACAGTGTTTAGTGAGTTGTTAAGTCTTCCGCTGTGCATTTTATTGATATTATTGGGCCATTGGGCCGGTTTTGTTATTTATGATGTTTCCTATTATGGGCTGTTGAGCCCGGATATCTGTTGTATACACTGTATGCTGGGCTTGGTTTTGGTTGGGTTGTCACAGTTCCGGCACGTGTTTACTGTGTTCGGTAAATACGGGTTGGGGCGTTTCAACATCAAGGATCAGACACTTGGTGTTGGCAGATCACTTTATTAAAACAAAAGGTAAGATCACAGTGCATATGAGTGCTCAAGAGATGAAGGATGATGTGAAATAGAAGTTGCAGTTTGAAGTGTCCAAAAATATGTTCAGAAAGGCAAAGCTACAGATGGAAAAACATTATTATGGTGATGTGCTTGCTGAGTTTCAAAGATTGGAGGATTATGTTGAGGAATTGAGGACAAGTAACCCTGGAAGCAGTGTTTATGTGCATGCAAGCGAGAATAGTAGGTTTAAATCAATGTATGTTTGCTTCCATGCTGTTGAAAAAGGGTTTAAGGATGGATGCAGAAAAATTATTGGTCTTGATGGATGTTTCCTCAAGGGTATTCCAATGGGGTTGGGATTGGACCTTCATTAGTGATCAGCAAAAGGTAAGTTATTTCTCTATACTTATTGTCAATTGTTAGTAATTTGAGCTTGACATCGTATGTATGAGGTTTGTAATTATGTTTACACTTATCTGAAACTGTAGCGTCTTGTTGCTGCGATGGTGGACTTGATGCCATATGCAAAACATAGGGGTTGTGTACGCCATATTTTTGTAAAATGGAGAAAAAACTGGAAAGGGGACGAGCTACATATCCAGTTTTGGAGAGCTTGCAAGGCCACATGTGAGCCTGACTTTAATGCTGAGTTGGAGAAGCTAGGAGCGATTGCAGAAGAGGCTCGAGAAGAATTTAAAGAGGTCAGTCCGAGGTTCTGGTGCAGGTGTTACTTCACAATAGATGCCAAGTGTGATGTTGTGGATAACAACATGAGCGAGACAATCAATGCATGGATCATTGAGGTGAGATATAGAAGTATAGTTACCATGATGGAGATGATTAGAAAATGGTGGTGAAAAGATTAAGAGATAGGAAGAATTCTGATGAAGAGAGATTTACCGATGGTATAGCACCAATAGTTTGGCGCAAGATTGAAGAGAATAGGGAGATAGCATGTAGCTTTATAGTTGACTTCATTGGAGATGATTGCTACGAAGTAGTTAGAGGTGATGAGCAGTATGTGGTGAATCTACAGACCAGAACATGTAGCTGTCCGGGTTAGGATTTATCTGGAATACCTAGTGCATATAGCATGAGAAGTTAGAGATTGTAGATTATGTTTCTGATTGGTATTCTTAGGAAAAATTCAAGTTGACTTATGCGAATCCCATCCAAGGTGAAGAGGCAAAAAATTCTGGCCTAACACTGGAAAACATGACATACTGCCACCACTGATAACAAAAATGCCTGGCCGAAAAAAAACAAAGAGAGAGGCTGAATTTTGGGAGAAGAATAGAAGAGGGTTCAAATTAGGGAGGGATGGGAGAGTAATGCATTGCAGAAACTGTGGAAGTGCTGACCATAACATTGCCACTTGCAAACAATCAAAACAACCCAGAGAGGTAAGACAATATCTAAAAAGATGTTTCTTATTGTTTATCTTATCTTACATTCATTTTTAAGCTACTAACATGGATGCTTAATGTGCAGAATAACCTTTCTGCTACAAATGAAGGCAATGCCACACTCACTGATCACTCTGAGGCAGAACTTCCTGCCCAAGAATCCATTGTCGGAAATGTAGTAAGACTAATAGTGTTGATTGGAAACTGTAGTTCATATGTGTTTACAAACTAACCTATGTTAAATGTTCATATTGATGCATGTATAGGCTCAGGTTCCAACTGAAGCACAAGGTGGCAGAGACAAAGGTAGAAGGGGTAGAGGCAATCAGGAACAAAAGGTGGAGCGGCTTCTGGTGCAACCTCTGATAATGCTAGAGGAGGGAAGAGAGTGCCCAAAAGACCTTGGCCAAAGCCTCCTAAACAAGTTGGTTATGGATTTTTTATAGCTGCCTCTTGTTATATGGCCACAAATGTAAGTGCTTTTTTGTTCAAATACCATTGCTTTTGTTGTGTTCTTGCCATAGTTAACTGAAACAATTTCTGCTCTTGGTAAAGATGGATATGCCAACAAAGAGAGTAGTCAGAATTCCTTGAGGGAATACAAGGAATAGAGGTGGTGGCAGAACTGGTGGGGGAGGTGGCGGAGGAGGTGGAGGAAGAGGTGAAGGCAAGGCTACAACTGCTGGCAGTGGAAATACTGCAGATGCCAATGCTGCAGGCAGTGAGGCTGCGTTGAGTCCTTGAAGACTTATGAGGAGCGTGACTAGTAATGCTACAACAACTCAAACAGCCAATGCTGCAACACATATTGGAAGCAATGAGGCTGCACCGAGTCCTTTAAGAACTACAAAGAGCATCAGTGCAAGGAATGAAACTACTGCAACTCGTACTGGAGGAAAGAAAAATGTCACAAGAGCAACAATAGTTACTTTCAACCGCTGCACTTCACGCCCAACTGCTCCAACAGACAAAACCAAGCGAAAAAGAGCCACTGCAGAGAACAATAGTCCCATTGCAACAACACGAAAGAAGCAGAAGCAATAAAGGCAATCTATCTTTGTTTTGTGTTATTTAAATGTTATGTTTCATGTAGTTGAATGAACTTGCAATGTACTAGTGAATGTAGTAGCCGTATGCTTATATGTTTAAGAGCATTATTTTGTTCATTGAGGATTGTCCTCTTTTGTTGCTTGAACACACTTGGGATTCACGTCCTCAATGGATGGCTTTTATTCACTCAAGAACAGACTAGTTGTTTTCATTTGACGAATGAATTTTTATGTTATGTTAATTTCCTCCAATTCAGTATTTTGTTCCTCAAAACTCATGCATACCAAAATGTAAATTTATCAAACACTTCAGGTGTGTATTGGACATGAAAACACAAAGTACATTCATCATTTGCAAACACAAAATGACTTTCATATATCATAATTGGGATTTGGATTACACTAGTCTAGCACCCACAATTGACTATTACAAACAAACATTCAATCACTACCATCAATTCAATTCTTAACATGCTACTACCCTGCAAAATAGCTAGCTACTGCTATTGCTACTATACTACCCTGCTTCTACAAAAACCAATCCCACAAGTGCTCTGAAACCGCAAAAACCAACCTCCAAACCCACATAAGTGCACTGAAGCCGTGAAAACCAACCCCCAAATCCACATAAGTGCTCTGTATACTCACCGGAAATATGACAAATAAACCATTACCCTTTTTGTTATAATTAAACCTACATATGAACACCTTGGAATTCCGCAGCTGTGAGTAATGGCTTTCCTCAATTCTTTATTCTCCAACGCCATAGCATGATGCCCATCCACAAGTCTAGCATTCTCCATCCTTTCGCTCCTATAATTGGGTTATCAATTCGCTGTTAGCCATCGCTTCAACTCGCAGCTCGGCTTCTAGCTTTTAATTTACTTGGTGCAGCTCTCTCTACCTATCCCTCAACCCTCTAATTACGTCTGCAAATCAACCACCAATGTTAGCATCATTAAACCTGAAAAACCTGCAAATGTTGCTTCGGTGAAACGACATTGCAGGCTGTGGACCAGTCCACGAAATCCACCTCCCTGTCTTTAACCCGCATAAGCAGTTCACGTCGCCCCCTTCATAATCGAAATCAGCCCTCTACTTGCCAATAGATGAAATTTTTTTTTTCTTCAGTCCCGCTTCCTTCAATGGTCGATTCAGTGGTGTAAAGGACTTTGATGATGCACTCGAATGACTAGAGCTGCTCGACATCCTATACCAAGGAAGGAAAGAAGGAAAGGAAAGAGGCAAGAACCAATTAGGGGCTTATGTTGATGAAGATAACCATGGACTGAGGAAATGACGTTTGGGTTCGTGTTTTGGGGGTTTTAATTGAATAGAGGCTTTGCTGCTTCTTTACAATTTTTGGGGGTTCATCGAATTGTGCCTCTACTGATCGTTTTGATCAGTGGAGGTTAGCCTCTTTCTTAAAAAAATTTAATTTTTAAAATTAATTATGTTTATTTAATTTTCTAAATTTGTTTAATACAAAAGGGAATTAAAAAAAATCGATTCCATGGAGAAAAACGTGAAGTGGGCCCCACATGCCGAGTTGGCAACGCGTGTGAAACACATGTTCACGCGCTGGTACGTGTCATTCCATTAACGCGCATTTCACTCATTGCTTGCCCGGGCAGTCCATGTCAGAAGGGGTGCTGACCCAAACCCCTAAAAAGGACGAAATCGAATAGTATGGGCAGGACAAAAAATAATACAGACCCCTAAAAGGCACAATTTAAATAGTACAGACCCTAATATATGCATTTACCCTTGATGTTAATGAGAATATTAACTTATTCCCCCAATTCTTAAATAATTTACTTTGGAATCCTCACACAAATTATGAAAGATAATTAATAATTTAGAATTTAGGATTATTTGACTAACTTATCCTTATTTCACTTTTAATAAAAGAAGTAGATAATCCAGATGTAATCTAATATACTAAGTATATAATAGTAAGCCCTTCCTCAAGGTGCTCTGCTATTTCGATAAGTGTGCTCTGTTATTTCGACAAATTGCATTCCAAAAAGGTGACATGTGGCAAAAGTTGCATAAAAGTTAGAGATAACTAGGTCCCACATGACATAATGTTTCATTATTTGGAATTTAATAATTATTAAACTAGAAGTTGATTGTAAACGGCAAGAAACGAAAAATTTTGAAACTTAAAAGCTTCGAATTATAGCAAAGTAAATGTAAAATTCAACCGCATTAACTCACCCAAATTATGGTAATGCATCCCTAGAAACTATAAAAGCACAAGAAACACACCACACACCACCGGTATTCTCAATTTTCTAAAAAAATCAAGGTAACTAAATTTTTATTCCATATTTTCTATATATTTAATTCAATTACATATTTTGCATGTAAATCTTTATTTAGGCCCAAAAAGGTTAAGAAGGAGAAGTTGAATTAGGATAAAAAAGGCTTTTTATGTCCCTACACTTTCTTATTTTAAGCACTGTTGTCCATGTTCTTTGAAAATCATCATTGTTGTCCCTTAACTTAGGTAAAACCTGGTACTGTTATACAATTTACTTAAGATAGCCGGTAACCTTACCTGGTGGTGACACATGTTTTGTGGATCCCATAAGTTTGGAATTATTTAAAATTTTTATTTGTTAATTTCCTTGGATATATAAATTAAAATTTAAATTATTTTATATCTGTGGGTATTTTAAAATAAAAAAATACCTAAATTCAATTTTTAAAAATAAAAAAGAAACCTAAATTCAATTTTTAAAATATTATTTTTCCTGAAAAATTTTAGTGACGTACAATAAAAACCATTGGATTGAAAATCTTGAACCATCTAGGTTGAAATTTTTTTGTCTATTTTAGATTGAATGACTAATAATAAATAACAAAGCAGAAAAAAAAACCCTTCCCTTCTCACTTTCTCCCGTAAATCATTGCATATGTCCCTCACCACAGTCACCACCATAGCAACTACCGCTCTGGCTGACCACTAAAGACTTTGCCCATCCCATTCCGAACATGCTCTGTGCACCACCCAATCAGCCGGTTCATCCCGATTCAGTTCAACAATACATAAATCCAAGAACAAACCAACCTGCTCACTCGAAAGAGCAACGGCACAATTTCAAACGAATAGGTTTATTCAATAACCACAATACACACCTTTTCTTTTTCTTTTCTCTTTTTTTTTTCCCCCTTCTCTTCTCGTGCACACCTGCTCATTTCAGCAACCATTCATCTCCAGCGAGGTGGCGCCACGTTTCGTAGATATCAAAGGTGGTGAGCAGAAAGCATGGGCTAGCAACGCTTCTGACGGGAAGATCTCGACGACAGCGATTTGCAGGTGCTGGTGCTGGTGCTTTGATTTGCAGGTGGTGGTGGCGCTCTCATTTGCAGGTGGTGGTGATGGACGGATCGTATTTTTTTTTGTTTTTTTTTTTTAGTAATGGTTGACGAGAGAAGATAAAGATAAGATTTAAATGACAATTGAGGAAGAAAGATATTGTTGTGTTTCGTATATGTGAACCCTTTTAATTTTAATCTCATCGCATTTATGATTACTATAAAATAAATATTGGTTTTAAAATTTATAAAAGATTAAGTACAAAAAGATAGGAGAAAAAATAGGCCGTGATTAGTATGTTTATCTATACTTTCTGAATAAATGTCTTTTAAAAAATTTAGAGAAGAATAAGGGGAGGGTTGATTTTAAAACAAATACTGTTTTAAAATTTTGAGAAGAATAAGGAGAGAATTGAGAAGGAAAAGTAGGAATTTATAAATCCTTGATTGTAGCCTCATAATAGTAATAATAATAATCGGTTTTTCTTTTAAAAAACTTTAAATTTTTAAATCATTAAAAAATTTCAAGACCTATTTTTTCCCTTTCCAACTATTTCCTCTTTCTAATTTTTTAGTTATCTTAAAAATTTTATTTTTAATTAATTTTTTGTTAAATAAAAATTAAATAATATATATTAAATAATTCAAGGCATACAGATCCAAGGGCCACATGTCAACACAGGATAAGTAACCTGTAATTCTAGGTAATAAGGACAACAATACTAGGTTTTTACTAAGTTGAGGGATAAAATTGATGAAATTGAAAGAACAGGAATAACAACGATGAAATTGACTAAGTTAAGGGACATAAAAAGCCTTTTAACCCCCAGCCTCTAACAGAAATTTCGTACTTCAACTCAAACCAAAATTTTCACACCAAACTAGACTGATTTTTGTATATGAGTAGAAACAAAAATCTGGGTAAGTAAAAGAAAATGGACGAAGATTGAAAGAAGCAAACATACAAGAATCAACACAAGAATTTAGAGTGGTTTCCCTTAAATCCTATGGGTACATCCACTACTCATGGCTCAAACTTGAGATTTACCAAATCTACTATATGGTTTCTTCCAAGGTGAAACCCAGTCTTTTACAACCAAGCTTTTTCAAAGGATCGAATTTAAACCTTTACAAGAGTTTTCCAAAGGCTCACTATCTAACCTAGGCTTTTACTACGGCTCAACCCAAACCTAAACAAGAGTTTTTGATGTGTGCATATTTTACACACATTTTGGGATTTAATTTGTGACATTTTATTTGTTTTTAATATTTATTTGTGCATATTTTACACACATTTTGGGATTTAATTTGTGACATTTTATTTGTTTTTAATATTTATTTATTTATTTTTCTAGCCTTTATTTAGTTTATTTTTAATTATTTTCTTTCCTAGTGTGTAAGGACCTTTTCGTAGGAAATCAAGAATTCTGGACCTTTTTGGATGAAAACAAGGAAAGTATGGGCTTGCTTGGAGTTGCGCTACAAGGAGCAGAATTGAAAACATGAATAAGAATTATTCAAGAGTGGTTCATTGCACTCGTGGTCATCCTTGTAAAATGGAGGGAAGACAAAATCAAATCTACAAAGACCAAGTCTAGCCATATGTTGATTAGTTGGCGCATGAAATGGTCTTTGGACCTGATTCTTCTCCTTTCTCCATGCATTTAATTCAAGCCATACAAATGGTCCCCTCCATCCACTATAAAATGACGCGGGACCCGACGCCAAAAGGGAGAGAGATTGGGGAGTTGGAGAGGAGACTTGCTGCAGCTCGTGAAACTCATGCTTTAGGCTTAGTTTTATTGTTATTTTATTTCCTTGTAAAGCAAACACTTTTCTTTAGTTACTAGATTAGTTTGAGCTGGGCATTTCTTGGGGAAGGGTTCGTCATCTGTTCAAGGTTGGTCTTTTAATTTTGTAATTTATTTCTTCACTTGAATATCAATGATGAATTATTTTCAAATAATTGTCTCTTCTCAAATCATGTCTAGCTAATTTTTAAATCTAGGATTAGGGGATGATCTTGTCAATTATTTTCATGCA